>NXFB01000666.1:0-10792 GCA_002525835.2 Ipomoea batatas | reverse complement strand
ACCTCTGGTGAAATTAACTCTTATATTTAATTTTAGATGAATAAGACTTATTTAAAGTTTTGATATATATTTATTTGCCTTTAAAAAAAATTAACAATTAAGTTATATTATGCTATAGTATTTATGTATTATATATTTAATGTGCATTTACTTTATACTTTTTGAAAAATAATTTATCGTATTCACATTTGGTGGAGTGGATGCAATTTTTTAAAATGTCCACTCACTTCAAGGTATGTGAATTATGAAATTACAATAATGAAACAAATAATTAATGCAATCAATTGCCAAAGACCTTGTGGTCTAGTGGCATTCGGTATCCTGATTAACACTCTCACATGGATGATGGGAGTGGGTTTGAGCCTCGATGGAGGCAATTGTTGACTCGTTGTGCTTTCAATTAATCTCAAACTAATCAAGGCTATCCCTAGATTACACATAACAAAACACTTTATATTTATAAAAAAAAAAACACTGTATTTACTACAAAGTAAAATTCAAGTCTTTTATTACACATTTCTTTGTCATATTGTCAAATGTGGTATTAATGACAGAGTGTAATTTGATATTGAGTATCAAATTTCTTTGTCATATTGTCAAATGTGGTATTAATGACAGAGTGTAATCCTTACCAAAAAAAAAAATGACAGAGTGTAATTTGATATTGATTATCAAAATTAGATTAATTACACATTTCTTTGTTGTATTGTCAAATGTGGTATTAATGACAAAGTGTAATTTGATATTGAGTATCAAAATTAGATTAATTACACATTTCTTTGTCATATTGTCAAATGTGGTATTAATGACAGAGTGTAATTTGATATTCAGTATCAAAATTAGATTAATTCAATTTACCTGGCCTCCTCAAGGCCGGGTCTAAGGGTGGAGGTTTAAGAGTGGATTCATGGGGTCTAGTATATAGCCCGATGAAGTAAAAAATTTTGAGTTATAAAAGAAAAATGTTGCAATGAGAACATTTTTAATATCAACGGATTCAGATTGCATTAATTAAGACAAGATTTAGAATTATTTAGGGAAAAGGGTCAAATAGGCCACTAAACTTTACACCAAAAGTCAATTAGGCCCCTAAACTTTTAAAAAGTGCAATTAAACTCTTTAACATGTCAAATTGAGCCAATGAAGTCCAAGAACCGGACGACGTGGGTGCCATCTCCGACGGAAGGCGACCAGAAACGTCGCCTCTCGCCGGAGATGGCGATCGGCGACTGTCGGTCGCCGAATTCGTCTGCCTGAACCTTAAATGACCTGTAATAACAGGTCATTAACAGGTCATTTACCAGTTTTTAGACTTCATTGACTCAATTTGACATGTTAAAGGATTTAATTGTACTTTTAAAAATTTAGGTGCCTAATTGACTTTTGGTGTAAAGTTTAGGAACCTATTTAATCATTTTCCCAATCATTTATTATTTACCATCAAGCCACCATCTAATATCAAGCAACTATAGACATTTACTTTACATTATAATTGATTATTTTTACCTGTATGAATACTACATTTTCTCACTATGTTTATGAACGACAATAAAAGAAAGACACCTCTTGCATGTTGCTTGACTAGCTTAGTACAAAGAATGTCTTATGTATCTTCTTGAAAAGGTAGCCTTACTGCTTGCATAATAAGTATTAATTTAATACATTTAAGTCTTACTGTTTGGCTAAGCACTGTTGTTGAACTTGACTCACTGTTGATTAAGGTTTACTGTCGGGCATCCTTTGCTGCTTTGTAACGAACTACAACTCATAACCCTTATTTGTTGAAGGGAAAATGGCACTTTTTCCCCCTATATTATGTGTATATAGTACTTTTTTCCCTTACGTTATTAAAGTGGCAGTTTCTCCCCTTCAGTTATTTTAAAAGTAGTAGTTTTCTCCCTTATGTTAAATTGACATTTTTGCCCGTTAAAAATAACTATGTCATTTATTTTTATTCTCCAACCAATTATTACTAATATGTATGCAAGATCACGGTTCGATACAAATCTAATCGAACACTGTAGAAATTGAACTTAAATGGTATAGACGGTTACGGTTATGGTTACAATTCAGAACCGAAAAAATAAAATAAAATAATTGTTGAATTTAGACTATTTTTAAATAAGAAATAAAATTATAAAAAAGATAAATAAATTTTGATTTGCGGTTCAAAATCGAAATTAGAACCGAACCGTACCGATTTATCGAAATAAGTATTTGATCATTTTCACTATATATGATTGTGGTTCAGTTCCGATTCACGGTTAAACAATTTTTTAATTTTATTTTTTCGGTTCTGAATCGTAACCAAACCGTCCATACGATTTCGGTATGATTGCTACAATGTTTGGTTAGGTTCGAACCAAATCGTGATCATCCGTACATATAAGTAATAATTTGTTGGAGAATAAAAATATATGAAATAGTTATTTTTAAGAGTAAAAATGTCAATTTAACATTTCAGGAGGAAAAATTGCCACTTTAATAACATAGGGGGGAAAGTGCTATATGCACATAACACAGGGGGAAAAAGTATCATTTTCCCTTTGTTGAAAAGCTTTAATTTACTACTTCATAAGCTTTAATTTGTTAGTTTCATGAGAAATTTTATTATATTGCTAGTAATTAAAGCTTAATTTGTTGCCTCTTTAATATGTAGGCTTTATTCCTAACACCCGGAATTGCTACTCTTGTAAGCACATATCCACATTAAACATTTAATATATATTTGTCAATAAATGTAAACCCTACTAACCTCCATCCGTGGCTTCGATTATTGGTTGCTTGTGTTTTTTGTCTGTTGAAAAGGAGTTCCTCGAGCTACTATGAAGTCACTGTGAACAAGGAAGTGTTTTTTTCACTTCTCTATGGTATATGAATCGTGAAATGAACACCGAGAGGACATAAAATCTATATATTCCCACCTTGCATCAATGTAATTAACCAATTACCTAATGCTGACAAGAAACTAATACTCAATCATTATTATGTGGACAATGGTCCACCCAACTGTGTGGACCATACTATCAAATAATGTACATTCAGTATAAAAATAATGTACATTGTATTAAGGGGATGTACAATATTTGTGTACTGAATGTACAATATTCAGTACACAAATAATGTACATTTAGTACATTAAAAATGTACTTTTTGTTATGGTCCACACAACACTGTGTGGACCATGGTCCACATAATAATTTACCATACTAATACTTAGGCCCTGTTTGGTAAATAATCAGCCTATCAGCCAATTTTGGTTTATTTGATCACTATTAATTAGTTGTTTGGTTAATAAGCTTTTTGTAACTTTAAAATACTAAAATTCAAAAGGCTATTCAAAGCAGTCTTTTCAATTAGCTTTTTTGATAAAAAACAATGATACCAAACAGCTAACAGCTAATCTATCAAACAACTTTTTACAATCAGTGTTATTAACAAATCATACATTTTAACCCAAACAGACAACCCAATCAGCCAACGGCCATTTACCAAACAGGGCCTTAGTAGGCCTAAATAATTTGTACCACATAAATAATACTAAATATTATTATTAATATAAGGGAAAACGTTACACAACTAAATGTGCACGAAGATGGTGATAAGACCTAAAGAAATTTCCAAGCAGAGAGTGAGAGAAGAGGAGTTCCTTTCCACCCAACAGTCAAGGCCTTCCCATCCATATCAAGTGTGCAACTCTTCCCACAACCAAATCTCTTCAACACCAAAGTTGCTTGGTACACAGAAGGCGTGCTCAGCTCCATCTCCTCCATCCCAAACCGCACAAAGAACTCTCTCCACACCTTTATGCTCACATGTCGAATCACTCTACTCTCCCCCTCACTTGCCACTACGTTCCTTATTCCCAGTCCGAAGTGTTTGGCTTCCATTGTTGTCCTGTTAGCTTCATCACTCTTCATACAATCCTCCAATGCGTCGAAATACGCCCCGTAGTAGAAGAGGGCTTCGGTGAAACGGTTCACAAACCCCACGGAATTCATGTTTGCTTCCACTTCTGTCAGGAACATCACCCTCGGGTTCACACTTTTGATCACTCTCATCAAAGACTCCATTTTTTCTTGCTTTGAAATCATTGTTGTCAAAAAGCAACTTGCATATACTACCACCACTTCTTCTTCTTCTTCTTCCTCTTCGCCATCTGGCTGAAACCCAGAGAGGGCTGAGAGGCTATTTTCCTTGTTATCATTTAGTAGGTCCTCTAAAGCCACTAGGTTATAAGAAAAACACAAGTTTAAGGACTGGGCAAAGCTTCTTAATCTCATCCCTGTCTCTTCCTCGATTTTGGATTGGTGTTTAGTTGCCTGCAGAGCAGTAATCTTTAGATGCTCGGGGCGGGGGGATTCGGCGAAGCTTTGCATTAGAATCGTCCACTGAACCCCACTCCTAATCTCGAGATCAATGATGTGCACCTTTCTTGCGTCTTCTACGTGCTCTATCACGGTTTGAATGCTGGTGAATTGGAAGACCTGAGTGATGGGTACTTTTTGATGGTAAGCAATGCAGGGTCTTAGGCTCATGAGTGCTTCTTCAAGGTCTTCTTGAAAGAACAGAGCGCTGGAATCTGTTTGGGTAAAGATTTTTGCCCAGAGAGATTGGGAGAAATAGTGGACTAGTCTTTCCACAGAATTCCCCTGATGGGAACTTAGTTCATCGCATCTGGTGAGTAGAATTTCTGCGGAATCATAGTCGGATTGCCCCACTTTCTCCGCAGCAGAAAGAAGGTATCCTACCAGCTCTACATCTTTACGATCTTGATCCGAAAGTCCCAAGAAGAAAGTACTATCATGATGGGAAAATGATTGGATGAAGTTATGCCCAGCCAGGCGTAATATTGCATCCGTGGAGAGCTTCTTGGAGGGATTATCCGATTCTTCTGCTCTTTTACGTCTGGGATTGGTCTTTTTTTGTCCCTTTAGTTTACTGAATCGTCTTCCAAAGCGTTTGAGGAGGGCGAGGGAAGAAGGCAATATTGCACGATGGGTTTCCTTATCGTTGCTGGATTCATCAGGAATTGGAAGCTGAAATAATGGTGGTTGTACAGCAGCATCAAGATACAAGTCTTGGAGGGTTGGAGAATCAACAAGGACAAGTATTTGGTGGTCGTCTTCTTCTTCTTCACCGTTAGCCTCGTTTTGAGCAGCATTCTGTGGGTCAAAACCAGAAGTCCCCATTCAGCATCTCAGATTGCCGGCCGGCAGCTTCAATCTTGGTGATGCATTAGAGAGTATTTTCCATATATAGAACTATAGATAGAGCTGTCCTGCTCCGTGCATGACAAATACAAGGCTGCAACTGGGAATTAAATTAATATATTATATTACAATATATAATGCATGTTGATGATGATAACAATTTCTTTCATTAATTAGATTAGGTCACTGATTACGTAATTTAGGCCTAGTTTATATCAATCGTTATATCCTGCACCACGGTGCACATAGCAATGTGCACCACGTACGTAAAACGACGTTGTTTTGGTGTTATTGGACGCGGACGTGAACGCGAATGACTCCAGGGAATTCATTATCTATAATACACATAGTCATTATCTAAAATACACAGAACGTTTGCCTAGAATATTGACACAAAATACACAGATGTTAGTGGATGCAGACGCAAATGACTCCATCCAGGGAATTCATTATCTATAATACACATAATCATTATATAGAATACACAGAACGTTTGCCTATAATACACATAATTTTTTTCCAGAATACACAGAATATTGACACAAAATACACAGAACTCACCCTCCTAACATTCGAATGCACAAATACATCACAACCTGTGTTAATAACATGAATACACAGAATATTGACACAAAATACACAGAACTCATCATCCTAAACATTCGAATGCACAAACACATCATAACATGTGTTACTAACATTAATACACATAACGGTTGCCTAGAATACACAGAATGATTGCCAGGAATACACAGAATATTAACATAAATACAGAGACAGGCCGAAACGGGAAACATGATTTCCAAAAAAACGGACAATTAATTTACAGTACTCAAAACGCCGTCGTTTAGGTACGTGGTGCACATTGCTCTGTGCACCGTGGTGCACGGTATAATTTGCCAGTTTATATCTCTCCAACCCAAGGGCCCTTTACACCCTGATCCAATAGAGCATGTGAGATAATATATAAATCATGATAACTCAATGGCTCAGCAGACAGGATCAAATGCTGATGCACACAAGGGATTTGTCCACTTTGAGAGTATAATTTTGTCCTTACATTGCTGCAATTATTGTATATATGTATCAATGTATCATGGTCCACACAGTGTTACGTGGACCATAACAAAAATTACATTTTTAATATATCAAAACAACAACTGAGCATGTGTAGTCAATGAAAGCAATGCAAGTGAAATTTGTAGATGCGCTGCTGATATTTGTATTTGTAGAGTGCACAACTAGCGGAAGAAGAAACATCTAAGCTAAATAATTAGATGTGAGATGCACTTGTAATGGCCTTGGAAGTTGATGAGAAGAAAGAAGGCAAAAAGAGTAAGCAGAAGCAGCAAAAATTAGCTGAAAATTAAATATTAATTCGGTAATTCCAGTCAAAATGTCGTTGTAGGGCGGATACTAGAAGTTTAAGTTGTTGAATAACCCTTCAGACGACATTTGAAGCGTGACGGTTGGCCAAACAGTTAATAAGTCAGAACGATGTCATTTATTTCCTTTACACAATATGTTGCGGATTGTTATTGCAGATGAGACTTAATTTTATGTTTATATTTTAAAATTTTTTAATTCTTATCTTTCTCTCTCTATAAAGAGTTGTTTGTCTAGGTAAATTTATAAATGATACTCCATATACAGTAAAAGGTATTTGTTTAATATAATACGAACTATTTTCTCAACCTGCCTCCACTGAGGCTCGAACCCACCACTTCCTGTATAAAGAGAAAGATTTGATGCCACTGGACCACAAGGTCCTTGGCAAAGAAAAATGATTATTTAGTCTCTCAATTATGCTATAATGGTAAACTCAGTTCTTTAATTAATAATTATACATGTGATCCCATTTAGTCATTTAATTGTTTGTTTAGTGCCATTTTAGTTTCTTATCTCAAGTTTATGTTAAAATTAGGAGTTAATTCTAGCATATCTGCAGATGCCCTTGTTTTTTGTGACAATTTTAAATTTAGTCCCGACTATCGTTTTTTGCTATTTAACATCTTAGACTATCATATTTTAGACACTTTTATTTCAATGACTTTTTTAGTGAAATCATATTTTAGACAAAAAGACATTTTTATCTCTTTAATTTTTTATTGTCCTAATAATTTAGTTCTGACAGAGGTCTCTTATTTTTTCGTAGTATTTTTAATTTTCTAGAATGTTAAATGGTAAAAACGATATACTAAACTAAATTTGGATTTGTAGAAAATAAATAAGTGACCTCCATCAAATTAATTCTAAAATTAATGATGATGGAGGATAAATTTACGGTGATCGTACCCATTCTCTGATTCAATACTCCGTACTATTTTCAATTCGTACTCGGTCAATTAAAAACATCATTATTTAATAATTATTTACAGAAAATTCTAGAGATATTCATTGGATAAAAATATTTCATGTTACATAATTATCAATTAATTTTTAAATACAAATATTATTGAGTTATTTTTTTGAATGCATTATTGAGTTATTTTTTTTTAATACAACTGACCATATTACATTATTGACCCTATTACATTATTGAGTTATTTAATTACACAATAATCAAGATTTGGCAGCAAGCATTTTCACTCCAACATAAATACATATTGAAGAAAATTCAGACAAGTTAAATTCAACCGTGACAGAAATGCAGAATCATGGATCTCCATGCACACAACCCCACGCCACCGTCTAGCGAGTCAATGCAACTCTACCCTTCTGCCGTCACCCATCAAAGCTTCTCAGAAAAGCACCGACTCTTTTGATATCACGCTCCCCTTCTGCGAGTGGGCAATACTACTTCACATGCTATGCATTGTGTTCTATACTTTTTTTTTTTGTTTTTTCAAAATCCCCAGCTCAGAATTGACACCATTTCTGCTTCAACCTCCAATGCATCAAAGATCTCCACCTTCTCCCTAGTCCCTACCTTCAAAACCTATCATCCAACAGACATTCTCTCCCATTTCATTACCAGTTTCAATCTTCACAGAGATAATAATAATAATAAGTTGAGCCAATTCTTGAATCTGATTTTCTTTCAAAAACCCATTTTAGTCATACAGTTGATTGTGTTTAATAGTACCCAGAATTTTGTTTTGTAAGATTTCAGTTCAGAGGCAAAGATCTGGATTAAACCCATTTGCAGACATAAATCCCAAATTTTTCCTTACTTTCATTCCATGCCCCAAGAGTTGTATATAAGGGGGAGTAGCAATCAAGAAAATGGGGGTAGAGAAGAAATGGCTATATGCACTTTTCTCTATAGCCTTTGTATCACTTCTAATATTCCTGTCCGGCATTTCGGGCTTTAGATCCTCATACTATGCAATCCCCACCCACCGGTCCTTTGCCTCCACCGCCGTGCACCGTGGGGCGGGCGATCCCCCGGCCTTCGCCTACTACATTACGGGTGGCGTGGGAGACGCCGACCAGATGTTTAGGCTGTTGTTAGCTGTTTATCATCCTAGGAATAGGTATTTGTTGCACATGGGATCAGAGGGAAGTGAGAAGGAGAGGAGGAAGTTGGGGCTGCTTGTGGAGTCTGTGCCTGCAATTAGGGCTTTTGGGAATGTGGATTTGATTGGGAAGCCAGATCCTGTGACTTATATGGGCTCAACAAACACTGCTGCACTTCTCAGGGGGGCTGCAATTTTGTTGAAGATGGAGAGTGGATGGGACTGGTTTATTACTCTCAGTGCTTTGGATTATCCCCTGATTACCCAAGATGGTATGTTTGGATTTCCATTTAATTTGATGTTGTTTATATAGCTTGCAAATAATGGATGGTATTTTTAGGTAATCGTTGGGCAGAGGTCGGTAAAGGCCAAGTCCAGTCAGGTGGATGTGGATAAAAGGCCGATAAAAGGCTAAGTCTAGCACTCTGTCTCTCGAAAATGTGTAGCATATAAGGAAATAAAGTTACACCTTTGCTACAAGCTATAGTTTTTGGTGTTGTGTGGTAGGTATAAAAAAATAAAGTTGTGTCTTCATGGCTAGCTATAGTTTTTGGCGTCGCTTGATCCTAATAGTAATCATACTCATCAATATAACCAGTGAACAAATACCATAGGTACTGTATTGCTTAGATGAATGCTTTAGTCAATCTGGATCAATCCCATTTCTGTAGAAGAGAAAGAGAAGATACTTTTCTGTTTATATCAAAGCTAATAACATAGGTACTGTATTTCTCAAGCAGATTATATAACAATATTGTCTAGAATTCTTATGGCTCTGAGAAAAGAGTTCTTGCAAGATTGCATCTCTGATGGTATTGCAAAGAATATATATATATATATATATATATTTTTTTTTCAAATTTTTAAATTTCTAAACCACACTAAATTAGATAGTCTAATCCATAACCTTATAAACTCATTCTTTTTTAGTCTAATTCATGACCTTATAAACTCATATATTCTCTCTTACTTTTTCAATGTGGGACTCTTAACAGATATGCTATTCATTGCTGCCCTATGATAAAGTTTCTCCAGTGTAGCATACTCATAACAATTGCAAACAATAATTTGGTAGCATGTATTCATCATTTACATACTGTATGCACTTAGGTAAAGCAATACATGTTCAGAACCTAGCCATTTCTGTTTGTACACACCAAATGAAACAGTTCAATTACCTGGTGTTGGGAGAAGTTTTTCACCTAAAAGAGGACTCGGCAACTTAATTGAGCCCGAACTTCTTGAATAGCAAGTCCTGCTGATATCTTGATCAGAAAAAGAAAATTTGCGAGAGGTATAAAAGTGAGGATTTTAGCATGGAGAAGCTGTCAATGAGTCAATCACAGAAACAAGTCACTCCTTTATATTATGCTACTTATTTTGATCATCTGTTGGCTATGTGTGCCGAAAGGGTGGTCCTTGAATAGTCTACATTGTATTTATTTTCTTTCATAATAGTATGAAAACTTGTCTGCAATCTCACCAGGTTTATTCTGTTTATGTTCTTTTGTTATATTTTTCATTGCTTCTATATAATAAAAGCTTGTGTGCAATCTCTCCAGGTCTTCTAAATTTTAGAAAACTCGTCTATATGACTAACATTTGAAATTGTTCTTGATCTGCTTTCAGATTTATTTCATGTCTTCTCAACTGTTAAGAGAGACCTAAATTTTATTGACCATACCAG
This sequence comes from Ipomoea batatas, assembly GCA_002525835.2. Classification (NCBI taxonomy): domain Eukaryota; kingdom Viridiplantae; phylum Streptophyta; class Magnoliopsida; order Solanales; family Convolvulaceae; genus Ipomoea; species Ipomoea batatas. The sequence continues at coordinate 434 of NXFB01000666.1, read as the reverse complement.
TGATCTCGGATGGAAAGAGTAGGCAATCCTTTGTTTCTAATTTGTAGTAAATGATATGGATATATCGTATGTGCCCAAATTTCTAATGTTTTATTTTATGCAATGTCATTGCAGGGATCAACGGGTCCGACCCATAATTGTTGATCCAGGGATTTACTTGACAAGGAAAACCCAAATTTTTTATGCCTCTCAGAAAAGACCTATGCCTGATTCTTTCAAAGTTTTCACTGGTAACATTCTACTCTATGCGTATACTGTTAAGTTAAACATGAAGAGTTAATCAGTCTTCATTACCATTGATTACGATCTTTAATTTTCCAGGCTCTCCATGGGTTGTTTTAAGCCGTTCCTTTCTTGAGTTCTGTATTTATGGTTGGGATAATCTTCCTAGACAGCTTCTGATGTATTTTACAAATTCTGTTCTGTCACAAGAA
>NXFB01000665.1:8767-30184 GCA_002525835.2 Ipomoea batatas | reverse complement strand
TCCATGGAAACTCATCAGCTATAGCTCCAACAAACACCCATTTCAGATTTCAATTAGAAGGGATACAAAGTTCTTCCAATACCATTAATAATACTACATTGTTAGTGAATTTAAAAGACCATATTTTTGTTAAGCATTTATTCATAGTTCCAAATAAAACAGCAAAAGTTTATTTAAAAAAAAAAAAAAAACTTACAATCCAAAAATTTGGAAATAATCAATGGATTGATCGACATGTTGAACGCTGCCACAAGCTTCACAAACAAGAAATGGGTGGTTACTTGTCCCCACAGAGTTACAATTCCAACACTTAAATTTCTCCGCAGATACTGAGCAGAACAATTTCCCAGTTTGGAAACATATGTTTCCTCTGATCAAATGAAGCCTTTGGGATTGGAACACACTAGAAGGAGAAGCTTCTTGTATATGGAAAGAAGAAGAAGAAAAGGGGATTGTAATTTGTGTGCGGGAATGAAATGGCATTGGAAGTAAGGTTGAAGAAAGAGGTGGGTCTCGATAAAAGAGGGTTCTCAAAGTCAGATAATGGCATCTCACCAATGCTACAGGTCCATCCTGTTTGGCTCGGTACAGAACCCAAAACCTGATACACCACTCAAGTCAGTAGTAATAGTAATAATAACAACAACAACAACAATCAATCAATTACCTATGTGTATAAATAGCAGACAGTTATAATGCATCAGGCAGTAAGTATATCACACATGCCAAGAGAATAATATGCATAACCCTAAGGAAAGCATAGATAACACCGTGAAACACCCGCATAAGACCCTTTTTCTCAATTTAGTTTAGCATGCAGATTGCAGATATACAAAAACAAGACAAGCAAAAGGGAGAAAAGCCCACAGCCCATGATGCTCAAGTAGGCAGAATGCACAAAAGTCTCAAAGTCTTTGTAACTAATCCAAGTACACCAAAATCAGCAAGCATTTTACTGGCACTCTTCTTATTTGGATAGAAACAATGAAACCAAACAACAATACAGTAATACACAGTTACACACTTACGGACTACTGAGTATAGAGCAAAATCAGCAAGACAACAAACAAAGATTTAAAGAGGATTAGAGGAAAAAGATTGAAATAACCTGGTCGGAAACTGGAAAGCCAGCATCGCCTGCGACGCCGATGGTGGACCTCCTCCGGCTCGGTTGATACGGTCGCCGCCGGCCGCTTCGCGGTGCCCGCCTCGGCTCCTCCGCTCCTGCGCCCTGCCTCCTCGCCAGTCGCACGGTCAGTGCTTTGTGCCTCTAGCTCTGTCCCTCTGTTATTCTGCAATTGCTCTGTTAGATGCCAACGAAGAAGAAGAGAAAACCTAAACTCTGGCACTAAAAAAGCTAAAATAAAACTTGAAATGTTAGTACTCCGTACAATTTAGCTTTTTTCTTATTTTTTACCCCCAAAAAAAAAATCTTATGAAATTAGCATTATTTATTTATTTTATCTATTTTTTCTTTTTAGTTGCACGACACTATGAAATTTTTCTTAAATATTTAGTACTCCGTATTTAATTTAACATCCGATTGAAGTTAAGTTAATGGTTATAAAAGTAGCTTAAACATTTGTCTTTGGTTTGGGCTTTACTTGTGACGTTGTCTTAAATGTGTGTTAGGAATTCACTTTAAAATGTTTATGGTTGCGGGTGACGATGCTAAGAGCATGATTTTAAAAATATTGTTGTTGAGAGAGATGATTCTACAAATATTTAAAAGATCATATGTAAAAAAATGATGTTTGTAGCTTTGAGTGAAACATGTTTGGGATTGAATGGTTATATATATCCATAGAGGAGTTATTTTGATGCGTGGATTAGATGACAATTCATTATAATCGATTATCTTTTTGTCTATGGGGTTGTTTGTGAAGGCGGTTATAATGGTGAGAGTGTTCCACCGCCCTCCAAATGGGCAGTGCCTGTTTGGCAAGCAAGCGATTGAAGCAATTGGCCGCTCCCACCTCCCACTTCAACCGCTAAAGGTCATTTTCCAATTTGTTGGGTCTAGTTGCGAGATTTTCTTCAAAACACTCTTAAGTCTCAATTTGTTTGGTTGTTTTTGTTTTAGCTAGTAGCTCTTCACACCGAATTATTATTTTAAAATAATTATATTAATAATAACAATCAATGACTTTGTGGTCAAGTGGCTTTCCCAATTATAAGATGACATGAGTTTAGGTTCGAGTCTTAGTCAAAGTGATATTGGCTCTTTGTGCTTCCAAAAAAAAAAAATCAATGAATGTATTAATGGATATTTTACTGTTATTATATTATAAATGAAAATAAAACTATTTTTATTTATTTTTTAAAAAATGAGATAATCACAGTTAATTACGGAGTAATATATATTCACTCCGTCCCATTTTATGTGTTTGGTCCGGTTACAGAACTCAATATTCATAATTTTTGAACTCTATATTTATAATTTTTTAACTTTATATTACAAGTACAGAACTCTATATTCACAATTTCATAACTCTATATTCATAATTTTTTAACTTTATATTACAAGTACAGAACTCTATATTCACAATTTCATAACTCTATATTCACAATTTTTTAACTTTATATTTACAATTTTTGAATTCGATCTATATTCACAATTATTGAACTCTATATTCACAAAATATTCTAGATGTGCGTTTTGACATAGGTCCACTTTGCAAGGTGAACCCAAGTCCATAGCATAATTTGCCACTTTTATATTGTGTGAGAACCCAATAAATGATTTTGATGGACTACTTGGACTTGGGTACCGGCTTATCTTATTTGATCCCCATTATGTTAAGTCCCAAACTAGTTATATTTTGTTTTACTCTCATTGTCCTATATAAGGACAATATAATAAAGCTTGTGTTGCAAAAATGATAAATAGGTATGTGTTAAGAATATTTGACAAAGTATATGCAGTGTCAAAATTCAACTCACATGAGCTCTAGAAGAGTAAGAAGATTATTATTGTACAAATATTTACTCTAATGACAATCACAATGCAAAGTCCCTTGTTATACTTATATTTTTGGAAGATGTTTTTATGTGTAAGATTTGAAGATGGTTATTTTCAGGGGGACTTGAATCAATCTTAATAAATATTCAGTATCATGTCTCTCAAAAATGTGTATAACTTTTGACATTTAATCCTAACAACAATTGATGGCTCATATTATGCACATCTTCATTTTCTCAGGATTTGGTATGACAAATTACAATCTATCTTAGCCTAAACTAAACAGTAATTCGGGTTATTACATGCATTCTATGGACTTACATACAGTAGTGATGATTCCTGCTTTACCTCTTGGCCTCTAAAACCTATATATGCCATTTATAGCATTATTCCCATCTCTACTAGTATAGGTACTACAAATGTAGCACTTAATTATGTGTATCCGTATGTAAAAGCTGAGGTAGCTACAAGATTTTGGATTTGTGCCTTGTACGTTGCAGTTTAGCAGAGTTGGGTTTATATATTCATCTCCCAAAACTGCAGCCAGGACTTTCCATTCTGGTTCCATTAAAGTCAAGATTTCAAAGTAACCTTGGAAGGCAACATTGCCCACTCTTTGTTGATTTTGAGTCATCAGCTTTGACCTCTGGGCCGGGAGTTCTTTGGCTAGTACATGCAGAAGAAGAAGAAGAATAAGGTGTTCCAGCTGCAGATTTCTGAGGGACATCAAAACCAGTTGTCTGCAGCATTATTGTGGCCTTTTTGATCGAAAGACTTGTTTGGTTGTGTGCACCATTATCCAGAACAGCGAAATCCCGGTCACCTCCTAAACTTTCTCTGAAAAGTTGGAATAGTTTCTTGCTCTTCTTTTTTGGAGACGACAATAATTCGGGTTGAGAAACCAAAGCTCTATCACTTAAAATGGCTCCATTAATTTTAGGAGTTCCTAAAGAGAAACTTTGATTGGCAGGTGTACTTCCACAAGATGGGGTAAAATCTGCACATATTATTATTATTCCAGTGATATGATTTTCTAAATTTGGAGCTTTATGAAAAAAAGCTTAACTGAATAATATTGAAAATAAAATGCATAATCTATCTATCTCACCTCCTTTAACACTATAGAAGTCATCTTCACAGTCAGACTCCAGCCAAGGTTGTGTATCAAAAAATGACTCATTGCTACCTACACAATATATAGGAATGAACATCATATCCAACTCAGACAATACCAATACCTCACAAATACATCTGTGTTTAAACCCACAATTTTATTACCACAACGATAACCACTATAAAGAACATAGCAAAGCGTGGCTGTATGGTTATAACCACCAACCATAACACTAAACCCACATATTTGAATGGGGCAACCAACTAAGTCGGTCGGGATGTTGACTTTATAACCACAAGGTTTGAAGTTCGACTCCCAATGGGATCTACCTCCTTATGATCCTTTGTTGACTAGATTATAAGGTAAAATTTACTCAGTGTACACCATCAATTTTGACTGCGGGCCCTCGCCACTCAAAAGTCACCTATTTAATTTGAAGATAAAATGCTATCATAGATTTGGTGTATGAAAAGGGAATTTTGTCGTCCTAGCTGCATTGGATGCTAGAATCATTAATTAATCTGTCAGCTTGAGTTCTTGACTACCTCATTCTTCTCTCGAAAGTTTGAATCTCCAACGCTCAGAACCTCAATCCGACAGAACATTTAGAAAGATATGAGATGTAAAACGGTAACTCAATGACTTAGCAGAAAAGGTCAAATGTCAGTGTGCACAAGGGATTTGTCCACTTTAGACATAATCCCACACTCACTGCCAAGATTCGAACATTGATCTCTTTTTCCAAATATTACCCACTGAACCAGTAATCTAAGCTCATGCAATCCAGATTCTTCACTCACACACAGGTTTGCACATTCTAACTCAAAATGAACTAATGAAGTCACAAAATTCACAAGGAAATTCATCAAAGAATTTAATATATCTAACGGCAAATACAGTACGTATTAATTTATGCATTCATGGGGAATGAAATTCCTCCTGTTGCAGGTAAAGAAATAAATAATTTCAACTGCACCAGCTAGCATTCCCTAACAGTGGCATCTTGAAAAGTTTGAAGACGCAAGAATTACTTAGGGTGTATTTGGAAATCTGAAAAATGATTTCTGGAAATCATTTTTTTTTGGGTTTTCAATGTTTGGCTAGATGGGGAAAATAGAAGTTAATGGAAAATAGGAGTGTGGCCAATGAAAAATAGAGGTGATTTTTCAAAAAATAACATCTTTTTTTTTTAGAGGAAGTCATTGATGGGATGCTTCACTTCCAATTATTATTTAATTTATCGATCATTAAATTATGTCATGCATGAATTACATGTTATATTAATTGAAGCATGTTCTCTCCTTGGACTAAAAGTTAAACTGATAGTTGTATAATATATTAGATGTTTGATTATAATTTAGCTCATTGATACAATTCATTATATCGCTAATGATAGCTAGTGATGGGTAAATACCCCAAGGGACTACTGTAGAAATACAATGTATATAGTCCGTGTATTATTGTACCCTAAAAGGTCGGGTGTCCCTTAGGAATTGTTAAAGGGCAAGTGACCTTTGGGGAATATTATATTCCTGAAGGGTCAGGTCCTATTTCTATATAAAGGACCTGACCCTCCTGTTAATGGCATGCTCTCATTCCTTGCCTCTCGGCCCTCTCTCTTGTTCACTATAGAGTTCATGGCTCTTCTTCTCCAAGGAGGAAGCCATGACTTCCTTTCCCTTTCTCCCTGCATTCATACACACTCCATACACTACATCATACACATCAAACAACACGTGGTGTAAATCCGTACCCCCGTTTACATTTACACCATCAGCTAGTTATCACCAATATCAAGATATTCATGGCCAAATGACCCACATGATTAAATTGATATAATAACATGCAAATTATTTGTCAACAACCAAAGTACAAAATTGGTAGGTACCAAAGATTGTCCAAATCAGCGGAGAGATCAATTATGCGCATACATATTAAAAAGATTTAGAAATGGAATAATTAACAATACAGACAAACAAAAATGGAATATCTTTCCATCCATGAATGGTGGGTTCTTGTTTGTTTCTTTTGTTGTTTTACATTTTTATTTTTATTGTTTTGTCTTTAATTTTCCTCAAGAACCCATGAAAAACAGATTCTCCAAACAAATGACAGTACAGCCTCCCCATCGAAACAATTTTAATTTTTTTATTGGTTTAAATTGAATTTATACACCGTACTCACAATTGCTTTAAATTTATGTGTTTAAACATATTTAAATTTTAACGATAAAAATAATACTTTTCTTGTCTTATTTTATTAAAAGTTTTTTTGTTTGACATAATTAATTTTGAAGAAATAAATAAATTGAGATATTTTTTTTGAAAGCCAATAAATAAATTGAGATGTTTTTTATTAATAAATTGTGAAAAGTAAAAAAGTTAATATTGATTAAGTGACAATTAAGTGAAGTATATATTATAACAAATAATAAAATCCTAAAGAAATAGTAAGAAACCTGTGTGAGCGAGCTGAGCTACAATTTACACTCTTTTTGGACTAATAAACTTCAGTTAATTTGAATTCCATCTCCTATCCCCGTGTCGAAAGATAGTTATCCTAAGTACATATGTTTTTTTTTAAACCTAAGTTATCCCAATTTGGCTGAATAATCCTAAGTCCACGGACTCTGTCCTTAATTAGAATCTCCCTTGAATATAAATCGCGAATTGTCCAATCAGCTCAAATGTTTTTCTTTTACAATTTTATGACACTAGCTATGATGAAATGTGAACATACACAATTTCCCGCTACCAGGCTACAAAAATAAACAACTTAGCTTGTTAAAGAACACAGAAACAATAATTATGGTGGGCAGAAGTGTATCCAATTCAAGTTGTGAAAATTAAGATTGCAAGAAAATGATCTGATCTGATGAGGAGAGATCAGAGATCGATGAGAGCTAGGAATATAGTATGATGAAGAAACAGAATGGTACCTAAGTCATCGGAAGAAGTGGTAACGGCGTGATGGTGAGGAGACGGGTGAGGTTTGAGGAGAAGATCGGCGAGTAGGGTAGCAGTGGGCGGCTTCTTATTAGCTGATGATTCTGCATCTACATCGTCGTCTTTATGCACAGAATAACACGAACCCATTTCTCTAACTTTACTTACTTTAATTTGCACAGATTTCTAGAGATGGAGGCATCGCCGTGCTGTGTCTTCTCGTCTAATATAACTAAGCGATATGATATGAAATGATATAGTTTTATTTTTTATAATAATATAATGGATAGTTAGAAACGAAATGAAATAGAACGCCAATGGTCATTGTCAACTGTCAAAGCCATACGCTGCATAACCCGCGAAACACACGCGGAAGGGGAACTATAAATGTCTAAAATAAGCCACTACTTACAATTATCACTTTATATTATAATCACACTAAAATTCATTCTTCCTCTCAGTATATATTATTATAAATACATTACTTTATCATGTACTTTACATCATCATATATTGATCAATAATAATATCATTCTCAAAACTATTGTTCTCAATATCAGAAGACCAAAAGATCAATGGCTAGAAACCCTACACACACCAAAAAAACAAAACCATTGCATCAGCCGACGACACCACGTCCTCTTTTTGCAACATCTTCGATATTGTCTATCCAACCAGAGCTTAATAAATACCGACAGAGCTTGATAAATACCCTATGCTCTGGAGTCTGGATGAGTCTCTTGTTGTAGCCGCGCTCCGGATGGGTGTTTCGTTGTAGTTGCGCTCGGGATGAGTGTTATGCGGGCAAAAATTTATATCATCAGGATTCTTTTATTTTGTTCGTGACAAAATAACATAAAAAAGGAACTACAACAAAACTATCATCTCTACAAAAAAGACCAACTAGGGGACATCTCCACCAAGTCATTAACCATAGCAAGGCATACAAAGTTGCAAATTATAAAGCCATAAAAAGTCATAAAACGCACCAGGGCTCAAACACACAACCTTTTGCAAGACAATGCACGCACCTACCACCTTATCCAACATAACTTATCTATTGTTTATCACATCTGTTTTTATATATTTATACTAAAACATGTACTATAGATACATGTATACATACAAGGGCTATATATGGGGTGGGGGTGGGGTGAGTGGGTGCAGCTGCCCCCACTATAGCTCTGTCTCTGTTAAGGCTAAATTATCTAATGGACAAGATCAATGTTCTTTCTAGAGAACCTTAAATTGAGGGGACGTATTAAGACTATGTATTATAGCCACACTAGAATTCATTCTTCTTCTCCATATATTATTAGGAATATTATCATTTATCATTCATATCCTGAACTCTTTGTATCATTATAAATACATCTCTTCATCATGTACTTTACATCATCATGGATTGATCAATAATAATATCATTCCCAAAACTATTGTTCTCATACTTGAAGACGAATAAATTCAGGCTACTTTATTTACTGCTCCCTCCATTTCATTTTATGTATCTGATTCGGTTGATGTTATTTAATTGAATTTATTTTTAACTTAATTTTTTGTAATATTAAATTTAATATTAATATATAAAATTTAAAATACTATTATACAAAAAATAAAATTTTAAAATAATTTAAAAATACTAAAGAAAATAAACGAAGAAACGGTAACGAATAGTAAATATGACAGTTATAATGAGATACAAAGACTAATTACCAAATATGATCTTGTTTTCACCGTGTTCTGAGCGCTACTAGAATTACCATTCCATGGCATGTCATTTTTCTTTTGTTGAGTATTTACGAGATCAATTAATCCATCGATAATTTATCAATCTTTCTGTGTTCTTTTATATTTGAAAATTTTTAAAAACAAGAAAAAAATTATTTCCCAATGTTCAATTTGTTAAACTGGAAAACTAAAATGCAGTGCTAAAAAACAAGATATTTTTTTGTTTTTATTTTATTTTTTCAACAATTTAAAAAAAGAAAAAAAAAAAGAAATTCCAATCCACCTCTATGCCTTTGTTTTACACCTTTTTTATTTTTAAAACAAATTATGGGCTCTTGTATACTGGAAAAGTAAACTATGTACTGTTGTATATGCTTTGAATTTTGTTGGTGCAGGGTGCGATATCAGAGAGTAATTTCTTAAAATAGTTTAAATTTTTAAAATATGGGGTGTTATTCAAAGTCATATAAGAGCATCCTTATATTTTGTGGGCCCCAACATCCACCTCATTATCTACTATTTCACTCAATCACAAAAACTCTTATCCACATTAGTTTAAAATTTTTTCTCAATTTTATTTTAAAATTTTTTCTCAATTTTTTTGTGGACCCATCATTTTCTATCCTATATTTTAATTATTTCTTTATTTATTTGAATTATAAATTTATAGTTATAAAAATTAATTAAAATAAACATACCTACATTTAATTGAAATGATAATTACAAACATTTAAATTAATTTTCGTTATTTTTTATTTTAATCATTTTAAATTTTAATTATAATTAAATAATAAAACAATAAAAACAAACAAATTAAATGAAAAAAAAAGTAGAATAAGGAGCGTGAAAAAACAAAACAGAAATGAAACCAAAAGAAAAAAAAAATGCAGATTGAGAGTGGTCGCCAGTTGAAAAGGTGTGCCAAACGCGCCCGTTGGGTGGGCGGTGACTGGTGAGACGCAATTCACTGCTCTTTTTTTTTTTTTTTTTTAATTCTCTGACATAAATCAAACCATTGCAGGGATTAATTTTACCAAATAACTCACCACCACATCAATCCAAAACTATTACTTTGCTTTTACACTATTCCAAAAATTAACTATTATTTATTGGTATAGATGCTCCAATAACAACATGTGAATTGTGATTGAAGTAGTCACATCCTAGGCTGCTGTAACAAAAAAAAAAAGTTTCGTTTAGTCACCAACCTCAATATTAGAAAAGGAAAATATTATATATGTATATATGTATTATCATTTTCTATACCAACTTTTATTTTCACACAAAATCTTGATATAGACACTTGTATTGGATCTCACATAAAAGAAAAAAAAAAAAGTAACTTAACCATGTCCGTTACATCAGAAAGTAAAATTTGAGAGTCCATATAATAGAATTATAAATTAAATGGCATCTTTTATTTTAAATAAAAGATTATATTATTACTGAAATTAGGTATTTATTATTTTATATATGGTTTGAGACTTTGAGCATGGCGTGTTGCCATTATTTCAATGTAGCATCCTCCTCCACGTGGGTCACACGTAGAGTATTGAATGCACATGCAAATTAACTTCCAATTTGGTGTTCAGGATAGAAAATTTTGATCAAAGACAGATACTCTGAATTTAGGCAGGAGGCCCGAAAATAGCACGTGATCAAACCAAATTAGTACTTGATACCGACATCAACCAGTAAGTCAAGCTTCCGCTACCCTTCATTTTTAACGCATAAATAAGTTAATATGACGTGAATACATTTTTAAAATGTTGAGCTTACACTACATAAATAATAAATATGTACTAAAATTGTCAATTTAATTTTTTTTAGAATACGTTTTTTGAGTGACGAATAAAATTTACAGTCATTATTTGAGAGTGTATATTGAGTGAACTTGTCTTGTAAATCTAATTAGTAAATGATATCGAGGAAGTAATAAATCACCTTATATTGTTTATAGCTGATCAATTTAAGCTAAGAAGACCAATGAGTAATAATAATATTGCGCCAATTAGTAATAACAATATTGCGCCCAATAGTTTAATAAAAAATACTTTAAAAAAAAAAAAATCAACCATATGTTGTGCCAATTAGTAATAACAATGGGTGCCCATTAGGAATGGTCAACATTTTAAATTCTGAATGGATAGGTGGTGCAGAAATTTCGCCGTTGGTGATTAAGCTCGGGGCTTTCTAACCAACTGTGAGCAAAAAAAGATGGTAGCAGATTACTGGAGCACAATAATAGATTCAAAATGGTAGCAACTTCCAAGTAAAAAGTGATGACTAATGATGCTCTTATAAAAAGTGATGGCTAATCTCATGCGCTCATCAAAGTTTAGTAATGCTTGAAGGTTTTAGTAAAATATATATATATATTGATTCAATTTTATAAAAGTTTACAATATTTATAAAATTAATTTCGTCTTTTTTTTTTCTCTTATTTTTTAACAACCATCAACCATTCAAATACTTAAATAGATGGATTAGATCAATCTTCACTTTTTACTTAGCTTGAGAGCATGATCTCACTTGAACGGTTGAACCCATTACTCTTTGGGTATGTGTATATATGGATGGGTAGAAGTGAGAACATTACACTCTAGTAAAAAGTAAAGACCGATCAAAGTTGTTCAATAGGGTTCATCAATGGTTGAAGGTTTTAGTAATAATGATAATAATAATTCGGTTGTGTTGGTTGTGCAACCCAGTGGTATGAATTGTGCAATCTGTTGTTGTGGATTGAGCAACCCGTGTGTGTGAATTTTGTAACGTATTTTGATTTTATTTATTCTCTGTCCAACTGGTTACAAAATCACGGGACATATCAACATGTTCAATAGACCCATAGGTCCAACGAGATTACTCACGGAGAGTCAAATTTATTATCAGGAACAGGTACAATTGGTATCCCTATTCTTGCAAGCTTACCGTCAGGCTAAAAACGCCGTTCAGCACAGGTTTCATCAATCACAACAGTATTACCTTCTTCCGAGGCAAATCCTCTTTCGCAATAGCTTTACCCTTTTTTTTAATGAGGTTTATTCCTCACCCTGTGACCCTAGCCGACAAAGAACCACAGGGAGTAAACCAGCCTAGCTTTACCCTTGTTCACACAGATAGGGACCAAAGGAGTACAAATGTATAATCTTGGACAATTTGTGGCAAAGCAGGGGCATTAGGTTCGTGGGCCGAGAGGACATGTTGTGGGGAATGTGAGCTGAATTGAGGTGGGTTAATTAATTACTATGTTGCGACATGCATTAGGTTCATGGGCCGAGAGGACTTGTGTGGAGGTAAGCTGAGTTGAGATGAGTTAGTTAATTACCAATCTTATAGTGTTATACCATGAACCAGGATTATATATATGTATGTTATGCTGTGAGTTTTTGTGTTTTGTGTTATAAAATTTTGTAACTTAAAAGTATGAATTCTGTATCTGAAATAAATTAGTAATTGTGTTTTATGAATTTTTTTATGTGTCTTGTATTGTGATTTTTTATGTCATTGTGTTATGAAATTCTGTACCTTACGAGTATAAATCATGTACCTCGTCGTTTCGGTCGAGGGCCCATAATGCTATGTAGACTCTGATCCATGATATAAGTTGCCCTTAATTACTTTGTTGCTAAGCGAGAAAAAAGTATATAATGGACTAGCTAGGGTCCACCTTGCACTGTGGATCTTGATTTAAAGTGATATTCAAATTATGTACTTGTAGGGAAACTATACCAGGGCACACTTTGCATTGTGGACCCTGGTTCAAAAAGACATTTAAATTACTTATCAGTAGTTAATAGATTATGTATTTATAAACAAATTGAAAGTACATAATATCTTAATTGCATGTACATAATTTATTAACTGTAGATACATAATATATTACAAGCATGTACATAATATGTCAATTGTAGTAGTTGTAATAGGTACATAATTTATTAACGGAAAGTACATAATATGTTAACTGCATGTACATAATTTAAAGGAAAAATTATCAAATACACTCTCAAACTTAAGTCAATTTGGTCATTGAACTTTTGAAAGTTGCAATTAAATCCACAAACATGTTATTTTGGAGCAATAAAACCCACTAACCTGTTGGTGACCTGTAATTGCAGGTCAATTAAGTTTTCGGCTAACTCCGACAAACATCCAACTAATTTTCGACAAGTTAGATAAAATACCAACGATTGGCGACCGTTGCGTTCTACCGGAGAAGGCGACCAACGTGGTCGCCTTCTCTTGCATACATACTATCTATACATCGGTTAGTCAAATAATGTATATATATTATATAGTATAATTTATTTTTAAATAAATATTTATGACGTCGATTTTGGACAAAATCGACGAAAAAAATAATATATATTATTTATGTTTTATTTTATTGACAATTTGTGCTAATGTCTAAAATTGACATAAATTGAATGATGTAATTTGTAATAGGAAAATATTACTTGAACTCTCAAATTCAATTCCTTCGTTTTTACTCTCAGTTACAATGTAGTATCTGTTTCCACCCCTTCTCATGTGGGGTGCAATCGGGTGCCACTTTACTGCATACATAAGCACACGTAGAAATGATTCAGTAATTAATTAAATGTCATCGTCATGATACACATATATTGATTTGACTTTACAACTTTCACACACATTTATTACTAGTAAACTGGTTAAACGTAATAGAAATTAAATATATAAAGTTATGTCAACTAGTTAGTGCAGCAAATTATAAATTTGTATATAAGCAGCACCGGCCATTATCCATCAGACTATATATTATCTTTTCGTCATCTCCTATCCATTGTATGACATTTTCCCCTACTAATTTAGTTGAATTCTGGACAATGGTGTAGTTATTTAATCTAAGCTAAGGGCTATTTCTGGGTGGACATAGAAACAATAAGCTTCCACTCTATGGCTCATTGCATCATTATTATCATCTTTCTGATTTGCATCATCAGCGCAACTGCCAACCCAGAAGAAGTAAGCATCCATGTCTTAATTTCTGTGTTTTCACAATCTTTAAGGTTGTTTAATTTAACATGTTCTTGTTTGTTGTTTATGGTGATTGGTTTGGATCAGTGGATTAAAACAAGATACAGTTGCCCTTCAGGGAACTGGTTAAATCATGGTGGTGATATATACAACCGCAGATATGCCTGTGGGGAGAACAAGATTAGCCCTTCAACTGTGTCTAAGCTACGGTTGAAATGGGAATTTTATGCAGGCAAAGACATATCAGCCACGCCTGCAATATTGAATGGGGTGGTGTATTTCCCAAGCTGGAATGGGTATCTGTATGCAGTGAATGCAAGTGATGGGTCTCTGTTGTGGGAAAGGAACCTTCAGAAGCTAACTGGCCTTAATGCAACTGTACGCACTGCAAATGTGACTGCAATTGTTTCCAGATCAACCCCTGTTATTGCTGGTGATGAGACACTGATTGTAGGGATTTATGGTCCGGCTGTGGTGATTGGTGTGAATAGAGCAACTGGAGATCTCTTATGGATGACCCTCCTTGATAGTCATCCTGCAGGTGTCGTTACAATGTCTGGAACATATTACAACGGGTAACTTAATTTATGCTCCTCAACTCTATAATATTACGTAGTATTTGTTATTAGTTGTAAGGATTGGACTTTTACTTAATATGGAGTACTATTCTTCAGCTGGTTTGTATTTCTAGGTAGTAGTTGAAATTTGTAGATAAGAAAAACATGGATATTAATATCAAGGGCTTACTACTATGCCAAAAGTTATGTCGTAGGAAAAGCATAATTTTATTTTCTTATACCTACACATTTTCGAGACCTCCGTCAACAATTCCCCTAGCCATTTGCTGTTGGACTTGGCCCTCCATCGAACTCCGCACAACAATCCCTCTAGCTACCTGATGGTCGACTACTTTGGCCCTTCATTAGCCTCCACCCAACAATTCCCCCTACACCTGTCAGCCTTAACTACACAATTTGGTGCTGGACTTGCCCTTCACCGACCTTCGCCCCAAGTTATAACTCAATGAAAGGCACAACTTTATTTTCTTATATCATCACATTTTTTTAGAGGTAAGTTGTTGGACCTAATTAGCCACTCAGGTGTTCGCCCAACAATTTCCCTAGTAGCCTGGTACTAGTATAGACTTGGCCCTTCACCCGGTTCCGCCTAACGTACAATTCCCCCACATAGTCAGCCTTAATTAACTACACAGTTTGGTGCTCGACTTGGCCCTTCATAGACCTTTGCCCAACAATTCCCAAGTTATAACTCACATAGCAGAGGTTCAACTTTATAATTTCTTTTTATCATCACATTTTAGAGGGATAGAGTGTTGAATTTGGCCTTTCAAACTTCCATCTTATAATTCCCTAGTCACGGGTGTTGAATTTGATCCTTCACCAGCCCCTACCGAATAATAACTAAGAATGTTAAATTCTAATGATTATGTACAAGTATGTAATCGAGAGAATACACATGGGTCGTGTCACATGTATTTTTGAAATAATAAAGTGAGGACTTAAATGAAATGAATTCTTGTATGTGTTCCTCAACAGGGCTTTCTATGTTGGAACATCTTCAATCGAAGAAGGTTCAAGCATAGCAAAATGTTGCATCTTCCGTGGCAGGTTTGCCAAGTTAGATGTGAGGACAGGCCATGTTTTGTGGCAGACCTTTATGCTGCCAGACAACAAAGGCAAAACAGGAGAATATGCTGGAGCAGCTATATGGGGAAGTAGCCCTTCTATAGATGCTTATAGAGGCCACGTTTATATTGCCACTGGAAACCTATACTCAGCACCAAAACACGTACGCAAATGTCAGGAAAAACAGAATAATAATAAAACTACCCCTACTTCTTCAGACAAGTGTGTTGAGGCTGATAACCATTCAGAGTCAATACTGGCATTGGATTTGGAGAGTGGTAAAATCAAGTGGTTTAGACAACTTGGGGGGTATGATGTGTTCTTCATTGCGTGCTTGAATTCATCTTCTAGTCCAAATTGCCCTCCTGGGCCAAACCCAGATGCAGATTTTGGAGAAGCACCAATGATGCTAAGTGTAGTGGTGAATGGAAGTACACGCCACATTGTTGTGGCTGTCCAAAAAAGTGGATTTGCTTGGGCCTTGGATCGTGATAATGGACAAATTGTGTGGTATACTGTAAGTTGCATTCTTTTATATTTCTTGGCACCTCTGCTGTGGGCAAATTATTCTGTCAGTCATGGTTCAAGGTGGATCCTGGTTCAAAATACACAATTTATATACTGAATGTTTACAATTTACAATGAATTGTGAACATTCAGTATGTAAATGGACACCGGTCCACCTTACAAGGTGAAACCGGGTGCATAGTATAACTATTGTCTGATCTGCATGATAGTAGAATTTAGAAAAATTACACCTTTTGTCCCTATTATATGGTAATTGTAGGATTCATCCTTACTTGTTGATCATAGTATTTACTTCTCGTCCCTACGTTACTGATGTTGCAAATTCCGTCATTTTTCTAACAAAACATTACAGACGAAATTTACAATATGAATTATAGCAAGCATGACCTGTTAGAAAAGTGACGAAATTTGCAACCTCAGTTATAGTTTAGCGACGGGGAGTGAGTACAACCTATTAGAAAAAGGATGAAACTTGCAAGATCAGACCAGTAATAACTTAAGGGATGAGAAGTGAGTACAGTACAGTCAACAAGTAAAAACGAATTCTACCAATATTACCCTATAACTTAAAAGACGAAAAATGCAATTTTCGCAATTCTGTAGTGAGTGCTTGATTTAATTTGCATGACAGTTAAAATACATGTGATGTTAATTAGGAAGCTGGTCCTGGAGGTTTGGCTGGTGGGGGAACATGGGGAGCAGCCACAGACAATGAAAGGGTGTATACAAGCATTACAAACAGCAACAGGCTAAAGTTCAGGCTTTTACCCTCCAAGAACGTGACCATTGGTGGTGGGTGGGTGGCCATGGATGCACAAACTGGGAAAATACTCTGGTCAGCTGCAGTTCCTGATACTGCCCTGTCAAACCCTGTCACAATTGCCAATGGAGTCCTCTTTGCTGGCTCAGTACATCCAAGAGGGCCGATTTTCGCCATTGATGCGAAAACAGGAGAAATACTATGGTCACAGTACACGGGGGCGAGTGTGTATGGAGGCATGTCAGTGAGCAATGGATGTGTGTATGTTGGTAATGGGTATCGGGTTTCTATTGGAGCAGGGATTCCAATCTTCACAGGAGGGACCTCCCTCTTTGCATTCTGTCTGGAATAATATATAAGCTCTTCTGTTGTTCTATGCTTGAATTGATACTTGAAAATTATGTGTAATTTGATTTTTGTTAATAAAGTCTTTAGATTCTACCATCTATGCTAATAAAGATTTTTTTTTTTTTTGTGTACCCAGATCTCCTATGTTAGTAAAGATTTGTTTGTGAATGTTGTTATCTTGCAAAAGAAATGCATTTAATTTGTGGGGTAACCCTAGCCAAGTTAGCTAAGGAATATACTTGTAACCACAAGGTCACGAGTTCGAATCAGTGTTGCAAAAATTCAGCTTAGGCCTCGATTAATCCCCGTTTAGGTGCTAGGCATTGGTCGACCGCCTAGAATATCACCTTAAATAGTGGTCTAGGCGGCTGGCTGTCTAGGCGACCGCCTAGGCTTCATACGCGCTGACTAGACCTCCTAGGCACACCTCCTAGGTCTAGTCGGCCGATTAACTATTGTTCTTTTTATTTTAATGGGTTATTTCACTCAAAATAACAGTGTTTTGAGCGAAATAACCTTAAATTGTACAAACTCTAGATATTTTTTTATGTTAATATTTAATATTTTAGTATTAACTATTAAAGTATTATATAATTTATAATTATTAGTGTTTAAAAAATTAAAAATACTTAAACAAATTTTTTTAGAAATTAAAAAATAAAATTAAAAATACACAAGCACTTAGGCGCCAATTAATCCCCGTCTAAAAGCGCCTAGCGATTTTTCCAACCACGATTCGAATCCCAACATTCTTAGTTTAAACCAATCAGTTATGGACAACCTAAATTAATTTACTTTCTTGTGATTTACCTACATTTATTAGTAGTGACGCGTGTCAAGAGTTGATGGATATCAAACTCTAACTTATCAAGAAATTAGAATCCCTAAATTATATGTAATTTTTCTTTTTAGAAAATTGTCGAGGAAAATATTTAAATCTAAAACCGTTGATTTTCATTAAGGATAAAGTCTAACAAAAGAGTTGACTTAACAGAAGAGATGGTTTTATAGAAGAGTAAGCTACACAGAAGAGTTATTGCACAAGAGTTAAAACATCATAAGAATTGAAGAAAAGGTTAGAATTAGAAGAAAAGGTTTGAGAACAATATAATACATAAAACATTTAGATCATATAAAAGACAAATTAGAGCTGAGGTATCAACTATACTAAAATTCAAAAGACTTCAACCATATAAAGGAGTGCAAGGAAGAATAGAATATCTACAAAAATAAAAATAAAAAAATTCAACCAACAAAAATATCTTGTATCTTGTGGAAAATATTTGTTGGCTATAACAATCATGAAAGATAAAATATAGAAAAATGGTCAAATAAGCGCTCTAAGGGGAGAGTATTTCTGAAGAAAAAAATTTACATTTTCCTTAAAAAATGAAGTACAAAACACATATAATAGAAATTGCATTTTTAGCACTATTTCCCATTTTTCCATCTAGAAAACTGTTTTTTTTTTTCTTTTTTCAATTTAAGAAATGATTTGTTAAACAAATTTTTCATGTTTTCCATATTTTTCTAAATACAAAAGCAAACATAACTTTATCTATAATCGCTATTATTATTACCTACAAACTTTCACTTCAATTATCTATCTATTCATGTCATCTGATCTACTCAACTACCTATCTAATACATCATACTACCACTTACCTACCCTATCACCACCCATATATATCTACTTTTTATCTCATCACCACCATTATTCATATTATCTACATATCTTTTTTCTGTTTTTTTTTTTAAAGTTTATTTTATTCAAAATTATTAAAATAAATTTTAAAAATATTTTTTTAATAAGATGACCGCCAAGTCATAGATAACCGGAGAAAATGGTCAGTTCTTGTTGAATTGCATAATTTTGGACGGTTCAAAAATTCTAATTCTAATTTCTTTTTTGAATTAAATGACTCGATTGTATCTTTGTATGTAGTTTGGTGGCTAATTTAAAATTTTTCTTATAATTAAAATTTGAGAAGAATATTCATTGAGAAGAGTATCATTGTGGGATAAGTAATGTAGGGCCTCCACGCCTAGGTTGATAGCTGATGTTTCACCTTTAGATTTGAAGGATTGAAGGATGGAAAAATATGAAAAGGGGTGTGGTATAATTAAGCATGTTTGCCAACTAGCCCAAAAAAGAACAAAAACAAAAACAAAAGATTAGCAAGTAGCTCATAAGGTTTGTGTACACTACATACCATGTTTAAAGCTTTGAGGAAAAATCCAGGGTGGGTATCCTTTAATTTCATAGTGATCTCGAAAATGTCGTCTTTGGCTTCAGGGATATACTTATTTAATACCGGGCAGTGACGCCAGCTGTTGTTGGCAAATTAAAAGAAACCTTAGCTTGTATCTTCCTCGTCCTAATTCCCACGCATGTATATCCCAGCAGATATACCCAGCACATGCAACCAGATCTATCATATCATATTGGTTTAATTTACATAAACTATATTCAATTTCTTTTGGTATATATGCCGCACTTGCCACGTTGATGCCATTCTGATCTCCTACATACTCTACATATCCAAAACTCAGATTTTCTTTTAAGTTTAATTTCCTAACTTGTTTCAACATAATCCTACCAAAAAAAAAAAAAAAAACTTTTTTCAACATATAAAATATGTGTAATTAAGATAATAAACAAGCAAAATATGTTAGAAAAATAACATAAAATGACATTTTTAGTGGCTATTTTGTAGTAAAAATATATGTGGGGTCCATTTTCGATTTGGGTCGGGTCAAAGTTGATTTGGGTTCTTCGTAGTTAGATGAAGAGATTGATATATTGTACGCACAAAACGTGTAATGGGCGAATGAGAAATTGGTTCTCAAAGTTAACCCATCTGAGTTGAAAAAATGGAGGGAAATGCTTTAAAGTAAGCTTTAGCCCCTATTGGTTTGGGAAGTAGATTTGCACCACTATTTATACAAAGGTATTAAAGCTTATTGAATTGTATAGCATAGAGGCTTTCTCTCGCGCGTAGGGGTGCAAATCAAATATCAAAATAAGCCTGAAATTTTTTCAACGGGTAGTGACCAAAATTTCGAACAAGAGTCTTGTGACCAAAATTTCGAACAAGAGTCTTGATTCATCTGTTATAGGTAGTGGTCTGCCGCATGTTTTTATTATCAGATTAATGTCATGATTAAATGTAATTTAATCCTTCAACTCATATATAAGTTGATAGTAGAAGCAACAAATTTACATACAACACAACCAAATATATTTTCTCTCTCGAAAGCTCTAGTTCTACTCCTTTCTTTTACATACAACACAACGAAATATATTTTCTCTCTCTCGAAAACTCTACTTCTACTCCTTTCTTTGCCAAACTGTGTTCAAAACCTTGTTCTTGTTCGCCGTGTTTCATTGTTTGAGTGTTCAAACTTGAAGTCGTGGCTTGTTTTATCTTGGGAAATCTAGGCTACAACGCTCCTAGCACATTTGGAGGTAGCAAATAAGATTTTAAAGATAGTATAGTGAGTACAGACTCAAGCTTACCACCTACCTAGAAAACTCTTTCGTTTCTTGTGCTTGTTATTTTTCCTAGAAATTTTATTTTCGTATAATATTTCTTAACAAAATATGTGTAATTAAGATTTTTTTTTTTGATTTCTCCTAGTAAGAATTGTTAAGATCATGCACTTACCACTATGCCAGAAGTTATGGCTAGTAGCTAAGGCCACCATCACATTATTGAGAGCATGACAGGATGTTGGACTTAGGCCCCCGCCCAACAATTCCTTGGCTCTAATACTGGCCACTTAGTAGGATTAAGCGCTTACTATTACGTCAAAAGCTTTATTTCCTCATAGACTGTTATCACATTTTCGAGAAATAGGGTGTTGGACTTGGCCCTTCATCCACCTCCGCCCAAAAGGAATATTAGTTTACTAACTTCGCCTAATAGATAAATGATAACTAATCTAATTATCACTGTTCCATCCATCTCAATATCACTCACACATTTCACCAAAAAAAAAAAAATATATCACTCACATTCAATTCACATACCTCCCTAAAAAAGGCTAAGTTTACTAACATAGCCAATTTGAAGCTAAGCTAGAAAAAATGACAGATCGAGGCATCGTCTTCTCCGGCCTACTTCTATAGGTTCTCTTCTTATTAGTGCCCCAGCTTTAGCAGGCAATGAGGTCTATTCAATGCATGTAGATATTGCTTATCCTCTCCCCTGTCCACTTCATGTCTATTTTCTGCCACCCACAATCAAAGCATATTCTCCTAAACGTTAAATTACTGTGTGAAATTAAATGTAGCCATGAATGAAAAGATTTTAATTTGTGTACGTGACTGACCTATCTTACGTTTGTACATAACTTTTTTGCACTGTCCTTTACGTTAGTGTTGC
>NXFB01000662.1:31974-42107 GCA_002525835.2 Ipomoea batatas | reverse complement strand
AACTACCACCGCTGTTCCTCGTCGCTAGTGTGTTGTGGTCGCCGATCTACAGTTTGAAGCGAGAGAGAGAGAGAAGCGGCGGGAAGAAATTATAAACAACAAGGCTGGAAATGGAATTAAAATTCTTTTATACCTAGGGTTATCATATTTAGTGATGGAATTTTGAATCCATCACTAAATATAGCCACGGATTCAAATTCCGTCGCTAGATTTATTTTTTAAAAAAATCGTAGACTCACCACCTTATTACGCTAGCGACGAAAATTTGAATCCGTTGCTAGATTTAGCGACGGAATTTGAATTCTTCGCTAGATTTAGCGACGGAATTTGAATTCGTCGCTTGATTGATAAGCGCCAAAGATAACTAGGCTAAGGGTCTAAGTTTGGGTAATTTAGGAATGAATTTGTGTCCTTTTGTGAACTATTTATAGCATTTCTTTGCTCTAATGTGTAAATTAATGCAAGCTCTATTCTTGGTACTTGGAATGATTTTGTAGGTTTTGGACATGTAAACAAGAAACATGTAAACAAGACAAGACAAACAAAGCAAAGGAGAAGAGGCAACTACATGGACAGTCTGCTCCACACGTGGACACGGCGTGGAGAAAGTTCAGAGAGTTCCACGCCGTTGGTCCACGCGTGGACAAGACGTGGACGGGTCAATCCGAGATTTAAAACCCAATGGCAATTTTGGGGAAGCTATTTAAGGTCTAGTTTAGGAAATTTTAGGGAGTTCCTGATTTTTATTACATTTTATCACTTAGAGAGTAGTAGAAAGAGGGGAGAGCTAAATCCTAGCTTGTATAGAGAAACTATTTCTATTCCTTTGCAAACTTTGAGAAGACAATCTACTTTCAAGCATCGATTTGGATTCTATTTGTTCTTGATTAGGTAATCTACAATTCTATCTTTAATCTTGTTGCAATTTTAGATCTATATTTCAATTCCAATTTATGATTTTAGGTTTGTTGTTTTCCATTGCTAAGATGAGTAGGTAAATCTCTTATAGGGATTGAAATATCATGATGCTAAGTGTAGATCTATAATTCCTATTGTGGAAATTGGATTGTGACTTGTGAGGGTTGGATTGCTTGCACTTTTTCATAATTGATGAATTGTATGTATTCTATGGGGATTGACCAACTCTTGAATGATCTAAGGCAATAAGCTAGGCAGGATATTGCTAGCCTTATTGTAAGCTCTAATCAATTGTGATTTCCTATTGACTAGCATGAATAGGTAGGTGATGTAGGTCATGTGTTTGTGAAAATGCCTCTATGCCTCTAGGTTGCCTAAAAACCTTCCTAAGCTAGAGATCAGAGTCCTTAGTAAACCAAATGGGGAACCATACTAGCTAATCACCCGAGAATAACCAACCTCACAAGCCAATTCTCCCGGCCTAAGTTACACGAGGAAGTATCATGATTGCACACAATTCATTCCCTAGTTTCTATTATTTGATTTTATTCATTTGATTGTCAACTTCAACAACGACTTTGTGATAAATGTGTGTTCGTGACTTTGCAAATAAACCATTCACAAAGTGTTCCATAAACAAAGAGCTTAGCAATCCCTCAACTTTGACCTCCTTGAGAGATGATAACACCTGGGGTAGCCCCACATACACAAATCTTTTGGGAAGGTTGCAAAAGCGTAAACACCATAGATGTAGCGACGGATTCGAATTCCGTCGCTAGATTTTATTAAAAAAAATTTGCAACCCGCTCCGTTAATTATCTAGCGACCGAATTTGAATTAGCGACGGATTCATATTTCCGTTGCTAGATTTGTCAAAAAAATCCGCGCTCAATTTTTAGAAGCAAAATAAACCTGGGAATAGTGATCTAGCGATGGATCCTAAAATCCGTCGCTAGAGCATTATTCTTGGGTTTATTTTGCTTCTAAAAAATACGTGCGAAATTTTAGACAAAAACGTCGTTAATCCGTCTCAAGTATATGCGCGAAAATTTACCGCTAAAATTTTGCCGCTAATCCGTTGCTAATTTTCAATTTTTTTTAAAAAAGTAAATTTTCGCTAAATCGTCGATTATTCCGTCGTTAAATTAGCAACGGAATGATCCATCGCTAAATTCGTCGTTATGTCCGCATTTTTTGTAGTGATGCAAGGTTCACTAGATTTCCATCCAACAACAATGGCCTAATATTCAACACCAACTAATCATCATCATCTCCTCAGTTGGTAGTGATGTAGGAATAAACTTCTTCATCTTTCCTGGACCAATTGATAAGACTTCCACTTATTGTAGACACCGGATTACAACACAACTCTAGTCTAGATAGCCATCTTACAATAAATTGAGCATATATTAGTCTAACAGACTTTGAATATTAAAACAACAGGGCTAATATTAAAAGAGCAGGGTTAATGTTAAAACAGTAGAGAAGATGGAATTTCTTTTTTAATAGTAAGCATTTAAATCTTTGAACATCCTCCTTCAATTTATACTTGAAACCTTGAACTTCTTCATGCATGAGATTTCCTTGAATCATGGAG
Organism: Ipomoea batatas; assembly: GCA_002525835.2. Lineage (NCBI taxonomy): Eukaryota > Viridiplantae > Streptophyta > Magnoliopsida > Solanales > Convolvulaceae > Ipomoea > Ipomoea batatas. Next base: position 39,592 of record NXFB01000662.1, on the reverse strand, counting down.
ATTCATTCACTTAAATCTTTCACGAGAAATCTCATCACAAATCAATTTGTTTAATTGTAATGAATATTAACCACTCATTTTTTGTCTTCATGCATTATGAATATTGATAGGTGCCAAAGATACCTATGAATAGGGTCTAATAGCGGGTTGAATATTTGGGGATTTTGTATATGGGTTTGATGATAAGCATGCAATTAATTGAAATTGATATGAAATTAAACATGTTTTTATGATTGTTCTTTAAAGGAATTAGATTTTGCACACACACTCTTGTTTAAATTGCACTCACCATCTTTTAAACCCTAGTTTTGAATTGGGAAAGAAGATGAAGTTGACTTTTTGAATTGTTGACCATTAATTGAAATTGCAAATCCTTGATTCTTGATTGGATGATTGATCATCTGTTGAATATTGATGACTTTTTGAGTGAGAATTGATAAAAATTGAAGGCAGATCATAGCAAAATTTTGAAAAAAAAAAAAGGAGAAGAAATAAGTAACAAATTCGAAAAAAAGGAGAGAGAGAGAAAAAAAAAGAGTGTTGTTTATTGCTAACCATTGTAATTCATGGAAAGAATGCTTGTGTTTTAGACTTTGTAGGAACAATAGGAAGGACACAAGAAGTAGCAAAGAAGAGAAAGCATGATCATGCAAGTTCAAGCCGTGATCCTGTAGAAGTAGAGATGCAAGAAGTGGAAGATGATGCAAAAATTCTCGAGGCAAGAGTTTTGAGGTTGAGTCCTGAGCAACTAGCAAAGGTGGCCCACTTGAAAACATTGAAGGTGGTTGGAGAAAAATACTTTGACTACCCCATCTTGGATTCTTTTGGGTGTAGAAGGGAGGTGAAAGACATGCTATCATACCACCAATGGCACACAATCTTTGGTTGGAGGGGGAACACATATTCCCCGGTCACATATGAGTTTCTTGTCACATTGGACATAAAGAAGGAGCCCAACGACAACAAGTCATCCATCTCATTCATCATGTTCAACAAGATGTACACACTTTCATTGAATGAGTTTGCAAAGACCTTGGGATTGTTAGAGAAATATGGTGTTAGTTGAGAGAATTACTCCTAGCCCTAGACTTTGGTGTTGGAATCTATGGCCAGGGTTAGTTCCTTTCTTGTATAAAGCGCTCTGCATTCTGTACATATGATGAGAACACACAGAATATCTACAAAATACTAGTTAAGTTTTCTAGTTAATTTATTGTTTAACATGGTATCAAAGCCCAGTGGGCATTGATCAATGCAAGGAGGCAACGCCGCTGGAGGAAGCGGAGCAGCCAACGGAGCTGCCACGCGCCGCCACTAACTGGAGCTCCGGTGACCATGCGGCGCGTGAGGCCTTTTTCCGGTGATCTTATGCGACGGAGACCACACTGGGAGTCTTGTTGTGAGGAGGAGGTTCGACCTAGGTGAAGAGTGAGAAGTTTTGTTGGCGTATTCTCCAAGTCAGTGTCGTTTGTGCCATGAACAACCATGCTGCCAACACTGGACAACAACAGTATATGGTGGTAGTTGTGGTTGACGGTTTGAAATTAGTGGTGACTGGCAATTTATGATGGAGATAATGGAAGAGATGGCGCAGACAACAGTAAGTCTGTGCTGGAAAGTTATCGTCTCTTGAGAAGGATGAAGCTGATAAATAATGACGCAGTAGGTTGCAGTAGGTTTTTTGTTTTGCGTTGTTTGGTTTATCATGTCAATAAGTCTTGTGTTTGGTTTATCGTATTTTTTTTGCTTGTTTTAAGTTAATTTAATATGGGGTTAGTGTCATATTTGTAGTACCAGGGTATGAGAGTTGGGTCAGCCCTTGTTCAATGTGAGTAAACAGGGGTGTTACAGTGATGGGTAGCACAGGTGCCAAGAGTGATGTGGACCTGGCATATATCGTGGCTATTGTGGAAGGCTGGTGGCTGAAGAAGAAAGGTTCAGGAGGAACTAGTTTGTGTGCACGCAACAAGGAAATAGGAAAAAACTGGTGTTAAGGGTCCGTGGTGTCAGAGGCAGGTGCGCTGTCGTGTTAGGCAGCGGTGATAAGGGTGTGGGGTGTGAGAGGTAGGTGTGTTGTAGTTGTGGTGTTTGGCCTAGTTTGTAGCTTTGTGGAAGCTTTGTTGGTGCGACTAGGTGCATTGTGGATAGACTTGTCACAACATAGTTCAAACGTTCAAGTGGTTCAAGACTTATGGTTCTAGATGTAGAGTCATATGGTTCATGTGATACATATGTAACAAGTTGGGCATGATTGAAATCTATGCTCCAACTTGAAGAGAGGAGGGGGGGGGGGTGTTAGAGAAATATGGAGTTAGTTGAGAGAATTACTCTTAACCCTAGGTTTTGGTGTTAGGAATATGTGGTTAGGGTTAGTTCCTTTCTTGTATAAATAGCTCTACACTCTGTACATATGATGAGAACAAACAGAATATATACAAAATACTAGTTGATGAGTTTTCTAGTTAGTTTATTGTTTAACATGGAGAGTCACGCCTTTCGTAACTACTAGTCCAACTTCTACTCGGACCAGGAAGCGACGAATTATTGGAAGGAGCTTGCAGGGAATGCATCTGAATACAACTCAAGTAGCTTGCATGCTGTGGATATAAGAAGCAACACTCATAAGGCAGTGAGGCTAGCTCTTGCAATCAATTTCACCAGAAGGACATCCAATTTGAACAAAGCTTACATGATGAACATACTAGAGTCGATCAACATGGGGGCTCAAGTGAAATAGTGGCTTACAAATCAAAGCAATGAGAATGTTATATGTGTTTTCATCGGTCCCGTGGTGACCGCATTATGCCATGGATTTGGGATTGATGGAAAATTGAGGAAGGAGAAGGTATTTGCAAAGATGGAACCCATCACCGTGGGTGATTTGGACCAAGCCAAGCTTACACGAAGCGGTGAAGGGGAAGATTTGGATGATGATGAAGAAGAGGTGAAAGAGGCCACCCCGTGCCACAAAATGTGCCTAATATCCATGATTGGGAGAGTATGAGAGCTCTCTAATACCACTTCCACCAAGAGCACATAGCACTCCTCCGAGCTCATGGAGACACACTCACGAGGCATGGTGAAGAGCGTACTAGATATGGGGAGGAGATTGCTAAACATGGGGATGAAATTGTAAGACAAGGAGTGGAGGTTGGCCAACAAAGGGATGCCATTGAGAGACAAGGCGAGGTGATAGATGACCTTCAAGCACAATTCATGTACCACTTCCATCCTCCATCTCAAGGAGGAGACCATTGATGACCAACACACCCAAGGCAAGAAGGATGAAGGAAGAAAGAAGAAAGAAAATTTGAGCATTGATTGTTGTTCTAAGTGGTCCCATTTGAAACAAACTCTAGGTTCCCTATGCGTGGGGTTCCGTCTTAATTTCTTTACTTTGCTTTGCTTTAGTTCGTTTGTTTGTTTGCTTTGGAGATAATTTTCATTTCATGCAATTTTATTTCTAGACTCTTTTATGGTTTTAGTTTGAAGTTTTTTTAGCATGTTTTAGTCTATACTGTGTTTGATGTTCTTTAGCTTTGATGTTGTTTTTCTTTTTGCATTTGAGTCAGGCTAAAGACGTTAAACGTGGCGCTCTTGGGTGGCACCCCAAGCTTTATATCATAAATTAAAAAATAAAGAAAAAAATAAAGAGAAGGAAAGAGAATAAAAGGAGTAGCTTTCTACTCCATTGCACTTCATTGGTTTGTTTATATGCTAACACTTTTCATATAGCTTTGATGGCGGAGGCAAGGATGGCTAGAAGCTTAAAGTGTGGAAAGAAGGGATGCTCACTTGGTTGTAAACCTCTTATCCCTTCTTAATTTTGAATGACCCATTAACCCATTTTCAATTCTAAAATATGGAAACGAAAAAGAGTGATTTTGCATGACACATTGCATACATGTTGAGCACTCCATTTGTTAATTCACAAAAGGGTATTGTTTTGGAACCCCGAAGCCCGAAAACACTTCTAAAGTGTGGAAAGGGGTTTGCTTGATTGAATAGACCCATGCTCCTTTATTCCACTAGTCCTCAAAGCAACATCAAGGATGATGTTTGGTTTAAAGAGTGGAAATGACGCACATTGTGCTTAATGGTTTTTTAATTACTTAATTGGTCAATTGGTCTTGTTTGAGGGGTGTATTTGATTTTTGAGAGTGCGTTATTGCTCATGTGCCAATAAAGTTTTTATTCTTGGAATATCCTTAGGAAGTTTTTCCTTTAGCACCAAAGTTGAAATGCTTAGAACCGAAAAGGTTCAAATTATTGTGTGCTTGCATGTTGTTCACCTCTTATTTTGTTAGGACCTTAGTCAAGCATCTCTCGAAGTGGGAGTATGCACACCCTAACTTCAGAAGGATAATAGTAAGCGAAACCCGGGAATTGAACTAATCTTGATAGGGCATGGGGCAAAAGGTGAGCCTATGGTGAGCGTTGAGAGGAAATTCTGTTACCCCTAGTAAAAGGCATGAGAGGTTGATTTGGTGAAAGTTTGGAAAAAGGTTAAGCATGGCCACTCCTAGAGGTAAGATCCGAGGTAAGCCATCTTGCCAGGATTTGGGCAACCATTGCACCGTCTTTTAAAAAGCGTAGAGATCTATGTAAAGTCGGTTGTCCAATGTCATTATCCTGGAAGACGAGAAAAAAGAGAGGAGGTGTGCCACTTCTTTAGGGTTCAGGTATCCATTGGACTGACCTTTAAACAAGCATGGAGCTCTATGTGAAGTCGGGTGTCTGACGACGTTACAATATGAAATTGAGAAAAAAAAAAAAAGAGAGACCGCCCAAGCCATTGGCGGTGAGCGGTCCATGCCCCTTCCCTAACTTACTTTTCTGCATATGGGCTTTGGTGTTTGGTTGGACGGGTTGGATAAGTTGTGTACATCATTCCTACTAGGGGGCTGGGATCGGCTTGAAAGCCCTTGCAAAATGAAAGGTGAACCCAAATTTGGATTGTATACTTGGTTAACTGTGTGAAATGGTTTCCCGATGCTTAATTTGATTTTATAGGGATTTTTGCTTCCTTTTTATATTCCTAGAGTTGTATGGGGCATGATTAACACCATTTGCATATAGTATGAGGGATTTCACCATCTCTAGTTTTATTGCACCGTAGTTCTTGTTTGACCAATTCGATTAATTAAGTTATCATAGATACCTTTGGCACTTAGATGATCTTGTTGTGAGTGAGACTTGCTTGAGCTCAAGCAAATTTAAAGTATGGAAACTTTGGTAGGTGTCAAAGATACCTATGAAATAGGGTCTAATAAGGGGTTGAATTGTGTTGTTTTGATGCCTTTTTGTGGTTAATTTATGGTGCTATGTGCTTTAATGTGCTAACTCTTGCAAAGCTCTATCATTTGGTGCACTTTAGATGGTTTTGTAGGTTTGAACTTAAGGAGAAAGCATATGATCTTTACAAGGAAGCAACCACAGGATGGAGCATGGCTTGATATCTTCACGCCAACATCCATGAGCGTGGACTGGCTCGTGGAAACAAAACAGAAAGTTCCACATAACTAGTCCACGAGCGTGGAAGCCGGCGTGGGAAGTTTAAGTAACCGGTCCACGATCGATGCACACTCGTGGACGGGCTCGTGGAGATGAAGCAGCGCCGAGAAATTGAATAGTGCTTTGGAGGGAAGCTATTTAAAGGCTTAGATTAGATATTTTAGGGAGAACTTTTGGAGCTTAGCATTAGGAGAGTTAGACATTTTTTATCATCTAGACTCTTATACATCTTTTAGAATTCCCGGAGAGTAGAGAGTACCTTTCAATCTTAGCTCAATATTGTATTGGAGGATCGAACTTTTAAGTTGATTGTTCTTGATTTTATATTAGAATTCATTGCTTAGGTAATTTCTATTCTCTATATTGATTTACACTCCCATTTGCTTTTCAATTACATTTTCCAATTGGCGATTTAGGTTAATCTTAATTTCAATTTCAAGCATGAGTAGCTAATTTTCTAATAGGAATTGAGTTGTGCAATTAGATGTGATGCTAGTGTAGACCAAATGTCATATCTAGGTAGTTGAATTGCATTGGTTTGATCAATCTGCTTTTGTCACTCTTGATGAATTGTTTGCTTTCTAGGGTTTGGCCATCTCTAGAAATGTGTTAAGTAGGAGTATGAAAGGTGGTGTAGTCAAGGTGTTCGATGAAATATCCCTTTGGATCTTGGTTGCCTAAAAGCACTCCGATCCTAGGAAAAGCCTAGTAGATCGAAAGGAGAACGTTACTAGCAAAGCCTCTCAATCGTAGCTACCAATGCAATGCACCCTACCTAGGACCTAAGTAAACACAATGATGTATCACATCTAGTCAAGCAACTCGTTCCTTTTTTTTTTTTTTTGAAATAAAGCAACTCGTTCCTAGTTTCCTTTAATTGATTTTCATCCCTTAATCTTTGTGATATTGATTCTACAACCTTGAATCAATATTCTTTCATTCATTTGTGTAATGGAAAATGAAGAAAGTGCAATGCATTCCTTTGATTGAAAACTTGTCAACGACTCCAATTTGTCTTCTCGAGAGAATGACAAAACTCGGGGTCCGCCCCAAAATCTTTAGTACTTGATTTTCCCACCTCACAATCATAAAATCAAATATCTTTGACATAATGAATTTAAACCAATAATACTAACTCTAACTTAATTAGACTAACAAATATATTGCCAATATATTCTATACACATATTATTTCACTTACAATTTCCTTCTTTGGCAATTATTTGTCAAAACTATACACATATATCCTTAAGGTTGCTATTATTCAAAAATATTTCCATAAGGTTGCATTGCAGCAATAGGAACTACAATAGGAAAAAGAATCACTTGATGAACCTGGATCCATCAATGACTCCTTGATCTCAACATTACGAGCTCCCACACTACCACATACTTTGCCATTTTCAATGAAGCGAGAATTACCATACTTAACAATCCTCGTACTATGATTAGGACAATAAAACATGTATCCTTTAGACCTTTCTGGATATCCAATGAAATGACCACTAATGGTTCTATAATATAATTTATTTTCATCTGGATTATATATCTTCACTTCCTGGAAGATTCCTCAAACTAGGTTTCCTTCCTGTCCATAGTTCATAAGGTGTTTTAGAAACAGCCTTACTAGGAACCCTATTGAGTAAATATGCAATTATCCTTAATGCATACATCCACAATGAAATAGGCAATGTACAATTATTGACCATACTCCTAACCATTTCCATTAGAGTACGATTTCCCCTTTCTGTCACACCATTTTGTTGTGGTGTGCTTGGAATTGTGTATTACGCATAAATGTCATTAAATTCGGGGAATTTCTTAAATGGGCCAGGAATTTGCCTAACTTCGAAGTTCTGATGTTTACCCATAACACTTACTACTTCTCTATGGTCTAATTGTCTTTATTTTCTATTTAACTTCCTCTCAACTTCCAATATGATTGTTTCTAGGGCATCCACAGACTGAGATTTTTTCATGCAGTAAATAGATGTAACAGTACCTAGAATGATCATCAATAAAGGTGATAAAATATTTCTCATCTCCCCAAGACGAAACATCAAAATGACCATAGATATATGTATGTACCACATATATATATATAT
>NXFB01000662.1:19021-31941 GCA_002525835.2 Ipomoea batatas | reverse complement strand
ATATATATATATATATATATTTCCATAATTATTTGATTGTTATAATTATGCCTTTAGAAAAGCTGTTCATTAAGATTGAATTTAGAGCCTTTTAGGACTGAATTAAGTGTTTATTATGCATAATTTAGTGCCTTTTAGGTGAATTTAGTGCCTTTTAAGAATCGATTATGCACATTCTTACTCTTTCAGTCAATACTCCATTCGTGATTCTTGTTAAAGGATCTTAAAGCACATAAACTACATAAAACTCTTCATAGTTTTACCCTATTTAAAGCCTTATCCTTAGGTGAATCCACATTCTTATAGATCAACCAGACGATTTTACTTTAAAGGTGTGTTTGGAAACCCGAAAAATGATTTCTAGAAATTATATTATGGGGTTTTTGGTGTTTGGGAACACCAAGGAAAATAGGGTCAAAGGAAAACAACACAATGGTAAATGGAAAATGAGAGTCCTTTGGGGGAAAATGACTTCCCCTTTTTTTTGGGGGAAGTCATTTTCCAAATTCTTCATAGTTTCTCCTCTCCGTATCCTCTGCTTGGCTTCCAGGCTCCAGCTCTCTTTTTCTTCTTCTTTGGCCTCTCCTCTACGCATCTCCGACGGTCCGTGACTGGTTTCGGAAACCAGTCCACAGACTGGTTTGCCAACCCCCAAATTTGGGTTTTTTTTTTTTTTTGTTTTTATTTTTTTTATTTTATATTTTTAGTTATGTTTTTGAGATATTGTTATTTTGTTGTAATTTTTTTGTTATAAATGAATAATTTGTGACAATTATGATATTATTATGTGATTATTTTACATTTTGGATTGTATAGATTGATTATTATACAATTCTCATCATTTTCCGACATATTTTCTGAAAAATGAACCAAACACACAAACATATTTTCTGTTCTGCAGCCAAACACAAGAAAGGAAAATGACTTCTGGAGAATGACTCATTTTTCAGAAAACATTTTCTAGAAATCATTTTCCTGCTTTCCAACACACCCTAAATATGAGAACATATGATTTAGGGAAGTTTCTTAGGGAGGAATACTAGTTCTCTGGCCCTGGCTTAAAACGCCTTGCTGGCTGAAACCGCCATGTTGCTACTAGTCCCCTTGCGACACTACTATGTCTAAGGAATTGGTTTTTAATGGAGCCTTAGCACCAACCAACTTTCCTGGGAGTATACCTAAGGATTGTCTATCATGTTTTGGTTTAATTTGTTTGATTAGGCTTTAAATACCCTTGCCATTGTGATTATGTTTAATTTTGGTCAATTAAAGAGTAGCCACAACATCTTTAATTTACTGAAATTACATATTAAGTATCAATCACATAAAGTTTAGGCAAGAACCTTGTAATTAACTTTGCGCTATATGGCGAAATTTAGCCCACAGACAAGTTTGTTATATTTGTATGGTTAATTAGGGTGAAATACTAAACTATGGTCATAATTTGCCCACAGGGATTATGTATCGGCATATAGTTTGGTAGTTTTGTCATTAAGGGTGGAAAACCCATGCCCAAATCGTACCCATTCCGTTTCCACCATTCAGTTAGGATAAATTCATTATGCGTAAAAATTTAGCCCACATGCAATTTTTATGGCATACGAGTTTGCCTTTACATAATTTACATTGGTAGTATTATGTACTTCAGTTACTCTCTCTATTATGTGCCTCTTAAATTCTAACCAAGCCTTCATTATTATTCTTTACAGCACCTCTAAACATCCCTCAATCAACATTAATTGATATCCCTACGCTTATCAATGACAATCGCCTAGAGTTGAAAGACTCTATTCTCCGGTACTTAAGGTCTCAAGAGTTGGATTTTGCTATTCATAATGAAGAGCCTCATCTGGTCATTGCTAATAACACTGAGGCTGCCAAGAAACTTCACGCACAATGGACTAGATCCAATCGGTTGTGTGTGTTTCATTAAGACACGAATCCCGAGATATATTCGTCACTTGGCCGTTGTGATATAGTCGAAACCTTGTTCAAGGCTATTGATGACATATTTTGTACATCAACTATAGATTTGGCTACTGAACTTGGGTATGATCCCTCTTCCTTTGTATGTTATGAATCAAATATGTCAGAAATTAATACTTATTCTTGGTCCTTTGTATGTTATGAATCAAATATGTCAGAAATTAATACTTATTCTTGGTCCTTTGTATGTTATGAATCAAATATGTCAGAAATTAATACTTATTCTTGGTGGGTTGACTCTAGTTCAACAATCCACGTTGCAAACCCCTTGCAGGATATGACAACGCTGAGGCAGGCGACGGAAACTGAGTGTAGCATCTTTTCTGGAAACAAGATTGCATCACCAGTCGAAGCTGTCGGAGTTTGTACTTTAGTTTTGGATAGTGGTTTTATTTTGACGTTAGATAAGAGATTGTATGTTCCTAGTTTTTCAAGGAACTTTCTAGACTTGTACCCTTCGGATTCAATTTCGAATTTAATACCAATTATTTCAAGTTATTTCGCAATTCTACTTGTATTGGTACCGGTACATTGTCTAATGGTCTCTTTCGTTTTAACTTAAAGAATGCTTCAGTTCATAATTCTTTACATATTCAAAATGGCACTAAACGGTGTAGTATTAACGACAATTCCTCAATGTTATGGCATCAGAGATTAGGTCATATCTCCCTTGAGCGTATAAAAAGGTTGGTAAAGGACAGGGTACTATCTACTCTAGACTACACTGACTTTGAGACTTGCATTGACTACATTAAGGGTAAGTAGACAAACAAGTCGAAAAAAGGTGCTAATAGAAGTACAACATTGTTGGAAATTATTCATACTGACATATGTTGTCCTGACATGACAATATCCGGTCGGAAATATTTCATCACTTTCATTGATGACTTCTCACGATTTTCCTATGTGTATTTAATTAATCACAAACTTGAAGCATTGGATGCCTTTAAATTATTTAAAGCTGAAGTTGAACACCAATGTAACAAGAAAATACAGATAGTTAGATCAGATAGAGGTGGTGAATATTACGGTAGATACACTAAAAATGGACAAACACATGGTCCCTTTGCTAAATTTCTTCAAGAACAAGGGATTGTTGCCCAGTAAACTATGCCTGGTTCTCCACCAAAACGGTGTAGTCGAAAGAAGAAACATGACCCTTCTAGATATGGTGCGGAGTATGCTAAGCAAATCCAAGCTTTCTAAGTCGTTGTTGTAACATTTTCCATTAAATGTCACTATTAAGTGGTGCAAATCAATAGGTCATTCATGGCCATTATGTTGTGATATTAAACAGAAGTAGCGGTTTCCGTTACTTAGCCTATAATGATGGCACGTAGGCTATTTAAGCAATGGTCTTCCCACTGTTCCTGGTACAGCGACACAGACTACACCATCTAGTTGCCCAGGAGACAAGTGGTAGACAAAATATATCTAATATTCCTCACAATCCTTCAAGCAATACTACGGGTATGACAACTATGGCTGGAGGTACATGATCCTATTAGCTTCCGCAATAAGGTTAGATTATTACAACTTCTATGATTGTATATTTATTCTAACATTTGGTATCAGAGCTTGTTTAATCTCTGCCTAGTTGATAAAGTTAATTATATATTATGCAATATATGTTTTACTGTCTTTTTTATTCTTGATAATATGTTTGCAATATAAATATATGTTGCTATGATATATTTATGATACAGAAATATATATGCTTACCTTTTACGAAAATATATTGCATTTCACGTGTACACATAATGTTGATTTTGTTTATGGTGCAAGAAGTATGTTCCCTAAACTGTGATGGATGTGTTGTTTTAAGATATTTTTTTTAAAGGTTATTTTTGAAATATTTGTTTACAGGAAATTGTATGCAATTTGTATATCTTGTGCAAAATTTTGTCCTCTTAGTTATGGAAAAGGCTTCAGTAGAAATGTATCTTAAATACATATTAAATATGTATTTATTTCGGATATATGCTTTCCATACGTATATCTAATTTATTTCAATAAATAAATAAATAAATAAAAGGGGAATGCTCGAATGGTTTATATGTTGTTCGACTTGCCGGATCTGTCAATGGTTGGAGCTGTTCGATGAGTGTCTTTGGGAGCAGTGATGCAGTCCAATAGCGCCGTGGTGGCAGCCAATCAATTTTTGGTTTCTTGGCAACAGGCTGCGACGCGGTGACTACGAGGAAGACGTTGGCTGCCATGGTGGTGGTCATCACCGTCTATGTTTTATAAAGAGAGACACGGATGGTACGTCATTAAGTCGCCAGGGCACCATTTGATGCTATTCATCGACTTCCATGGTTGCATCCCGGTCCAGACCTTTCCTTTTGCTGCTATCGCTTCTTCTTCGCCGCTGCAAATTTAGAAGACGAACACTATTCGACCGGTGGCCTTTGCAGTCTTCTGGCTGGGCGTCGTCATTAAGAAATGACGATGAAGAGTCCTGCCTGGATGGTACTGCTTTGGGTCATTGTGATGGACAAGAATGGTAGAGGGAGGAGGCAGTGTGACACTACTCACACTACTGCTGCACTCACTCTGTCACAATAGTGCCATGCGGCACGTTGTCTTGTTTCGTCGTTGGGGCGTTGACATGCAGGACCATCGGCGTCGAAATTGGGAACGTCAGAGTGCTGCGATGAGTCGATGAGATGTTGTGCTTCCTGGTGATGGGGCCTAGCGGCGACGTACGACTTCGGGGTGGCAATAGCAGCGGTTACCAGCTTAGGCTATGGAGAAACATCCGGGTGAGGAGATACATGGACGCATTTTTGCGTCATTAAGCTACAATAAGTCTGATTTTCCGTTTCTCTATTAATTAGTGTATATAACCATTGACGAAGTTGCTGACTATTATTTTACTAATTAGTAAATTGATTCTTTTTGGGAACAATCATATTTTTTAGTTATTGGAAATGACTTAAGGAATATATTACCATAAATAATTAACCGTAATTTAAGCATTGAGATGATTGGCAACTTGGCATTCTTGAAGATTTCAAACGATGATTATGCATTATGGCTATGTTTGGCAAACTTAGCTGAAAAGGTAGCTGAAAGCTGAAAAGTAGCTGAAAACTGAAAAGTTATAAGCTTGAAGCTGAAATCTGAAGAGCTGTTAAGCTAGCTGTTATGCTTAAAAGTGTTTGGTAAAATTAGCTTTTTGATAAGCTGATAAATGTAAAAAGACTAAAAAGGACATCTTCATACAATTTAAATAATTTTAAATTTAAATATGTTTGTTTACATAATAAAATATAAAATAATGAAATCAATATATTTAAATAAAATATAAAGTAAGAACATATATTTGAAAATATATAAAGTAAAAAAAAATATTTATAATTCATAAGAATAGTTCATACAAAAATTAATGTTCAAACATAAATATCAAACTGAAATTACGACCAAACATAATGAAAGAAAATGTCAAAAGGGTTTTATTATGACTATTTATTGAAATTTTTTCATAATTTGATAATATTTTTAATTATGGAGTGTGATTTTGTATCACAATTTTGGAAAATGCATATGTTTGAGGCAATTGGAATTTATTTTCTTTTTCAGTCTTGCCATAATGATTTCAATTTATGATTTTAAGAATTATGTTTTGAATTTGCTTATCCAAAATATTTATGGTAATAATGATGATATTATGTAACATTTAATAACAATAATTGTTATTATTATTGTTCAGTTACGATTAAGATAATTGATTATTCCGTTATTACTACTATGTAATAATTATTAGAATTATTATAGTAATAACGATTATCGGTTTTTGAACCGATGGATCAATGATTTGTACCGTTACTATCATCATTAGTTTTGGATTTTGATAGTATGATTTGAAATCATGATTTTGAAACAATTTCTTTTTTTGATCCAAAACATTTGTGATAATAATGATAACATTTTGTAATGTTTTATAGTTATTGGTATTAAATATCAGGGGTTACGATTGATGAAATTGATTGTTTAGTTATTACTATTACATAAGCATTATTACGTACGGTAATAACGGTTATCGGTTTTGAAATGAGGAATCAATATGTCGTAACATTGTTATCATTATTGTTTTGGATTGTGATGCCCACCTTGATTGAATATGAATATTTGATTTTATATTCATATGTTTAATGAGTTTGTTTTATGCATATAATTAAATTAAGTGCATAATATTATGGTTAAATTATGCAATTTAATTTTGTTAGAATTTAATTTGTAAATGTCAACATATCATATGGTTTTATGATATGGTCAGAATTTACAATTTTAAAGCTAGTTCTCATAAAATTTACTATATATGCATTGAATCATTTTTATTGGGCATACAAGTTAAAACCTTTCAATTATTGAAAGGTACATAGTTATTATAAATTGTTATTATTATTATTCAAATTTTATAATCCTTCAAGTTTTGGATTTATGTTATTATTTGAATAATAATTTTATAGCTCATTTTAATTGCTATTATGGTGTACAATTTATTTGGATATGAGCTTATAGAATTTCATGCATAATTGTTCACTAGCATAACATTATATTTTCTAGTTATGTGAATTTATATATGCCTTTAGAATTGCATATGTTAGGAATTAAAATTTCCTTATTAAGTTGAACTTTATTTGTGGACTTATATACGGTAGTGCATTATGTTTAAGCATTTTAAGACCGTCTAAGGTGTTCACTTGAGATTAAAAGTCTTTCCATACGGTGAACTATTAAAATTTGAAAGATTATCCGTCAATTATGCCTTTTGTGTGAGAAAACATGATCAGGGAGTATACTTCAAATTGTTTATCACATTGTTGCATAATTGTTTTTAGGCTTTAAAGTTGATGCCTAAAATATCAAGATAATCATCTAGTGATCATATAATTTTGTTTAATTAAAGAGTACCCGCAGTATTTAATTGAAATTTTGTGAGATCACATAAAGTCATAGCTGTATTGGTTGTGATTAATTATATGATATAATGAAATTTAGCCCACAGGCAATTTTATTATGTTCATATGATTAATTAGGGTAAAAACACCAAACTATATATGATCGTAATTTAGCCCACAGGCAATTATGTATCAGAATATAGTTTTGGTGAGTTTTATCATTACAGATAGGAAGTCAATTTATTTATCATATGGTTATAATATAAATAAATTGAGAATTGTCATCTTCGATCATAAAGTTTTGATATATGTACATATTCAAAGGATATTATTCTTAAGGTTTATCCACATGAAGGTATTAGTTTAGTTTCTTTTGTGTGTATTTTTTATGCATTAAAAGGAAATTAGATTAATAGCTTGATACATTAATATTCTTTAGAGTACATATATCAAGTGATCAATACAATTTCATAACTGAAATTATTAAGATGTTTTGATCACTTCGTGACTAATTACATAAACTATAATAAATTCATATCGGTAGATTTTATCATAGCTTATATAAATAGTCAGGATAAAAGATCAAATCATATTTCTTAATTTACCCACATGGATTGATAAAAGGAACATGATTTGATAGTTTTATCATAAGCTTATAGATGGATCTAATTGAATAAAACTTTAGCCCACAGGCAAGTTTTATGTCACTGGATTCTTCTATCATTTTGATAATAATTTTATCATAAAATTTTAGTTGAGTCTAATTGAATAAAACTTTAGCCCACAGGCAAGTTTTATGTCACTAGAATCTTCTATTTGATTGTCATAAAACCTCAATTGAGTCTAATTGAATAAATCTTTAGCCTACAGGCAAGTTTTATGTCACTAGATTCTTCTGGTTAAATTGATGATCAAGATAAAATTTTATCATACCATTCTTTTTAGAATTTATAACTTAAGGTCGGTTATAATTCTATGAGACATGGGTTGCATTGGCAACACATGTTATTTTGTTAATCTCCTAAACTTAGTAACTTGAAATTGTTACTGTATGTGGCTTACTTGGTTTTTCAGCCCAACCACAATAGATCTTTTTTTTGTTTTGAATTTTAGATATGATATACTTTTGGATCCTTATATTGAAAGTGTACATATCTAGCCAAATTTCAACTATAGCAATTTAATTTGTTTAAATAGTTGAAAATTGTGTCTGATACATGTACATATTTGGTATGTCCAACTATGGTGGGGAATTTTATTCTTTGTTAAAATTAGTTGGACATGAGGATCGTTAGTATGTATGTATATCATTTATATAATGCTTAAGAATGACTTGATCAGTGGGAGTAATGACTTGACTAGTGGGAGTGGTGATTTGATCATTAAGATATCTCATTTCAAGATTGTTCCACTTCAAGGATAAGACACCTTGCCTTGTTAATTATAAATAGTTCAAATTGTTTGAACTACAAGTTGTGCAACATATTTATGAAAATGTTGTAACAAGATTAGTAGTTTTTATTTTAACAATGGCATGAAATTTATGGTGAACTATCATGAGTTGAATTCTTTAATTTAGCATTTATTGGAGTTTTTCGTCTCATCAAATTGATCCTGGGTCATTAAGATTTGAAAAGGCTCATAAATTCAATGTTGAGAGACATAAAGCAAGCAAAGGCTCATGAGATTGATTCATATTGAGAATTTTTTATTATATTGATACAACATTTGTGTTGTTTCATAAAGTTACATAAACAAATCCTCGTTATTGCTCTATGGCATAAAAGTTGGGTTTTCCTTTTTATTTTGGAGATTATTTATAAGGTGTATGTTTAACGTTCCATTGTGGACTTAGACTTATTATTTTTGTCATTTAAAGCCATTAGAATATGGACTACTCAAATACTGTCTTTGGCTAAGGTTAATGAAAATGGAGTGGCAGACGTGTCAACTCCGAAAAACTTAGTCATTGTAGATAATATTAAAGATAAGGAGTTGGTCAGGTAAAATATTAGCATTTTAGTTTCAAATCCTTACTTAAGGCATGCTTATAAGAATTTTAAGGATCATACAGGATACATGGAACTAATTATGTGACTATATTTGTACGTATATACATTTTGTCACTTCTATGTAATATGGATGGTTCCTCATATGGTTATGCGCATATTTATTTGAGAAAAATCCTCAAGATTGGACCAAGAATAAACGTAGGGTTTATTCATAAAGAACTTGAGTTTGAAATCAAATGCATGTGATGCATCGTTGGTATTACTCACACTTTATTTTAGAGGATATACCACTCTGATTCATGTTTTTTGATTTTAAATGAAGGTTGTGCCAATACTTACGCCAAATTGAAAATTGTAACATTTTCTATTAATATTGTACAAATCAAGCGATGTAAGTTTATAAGGCCAAATTTAGCCATTGTGGCAGTAGTTGGTTTTTGATAACTGATTACAAATCAAGAATAAACATAAGGTTTATTCATTAAGTTTAATACCATGTAAGTACTTAGAGAACAAATTACATTGCAATCATAAGTGGATACTACTCACTTTAAGAGGAACTATCTCTATGGTTCATGTTTCTTTTTTTTCTTTGAGTTTGCACCAAGTGGGAGAATGTAACATTTTCCATTAAATGTCAGTATTAAGTGGTGCAAATCAATAGGCCATTCATGGCCATTATGTAGTGGTATTAAACAGAAGTAACGGTTTCCGTTACTTAGCCTATAATGATGGCCCGTAGGCTATTTAAGCAATGGTCCTCCCACTGCTCCTGGTACATCGACACAAACTACACCATCTAGTTGCCCAGGAGACAAGTGGTAGACAAAAACACTCTAATATTCCTCACAATCCTTTAAGCAATACTACGGGTATGACAACTATGGTTGGAGGTACATGATCCTATTAGCTTCCGCAATAAGGTTAGATTATTACAACTTCTATGATTGTATATTTATTCTAACTGTTGTGGGCTGAAGCACTTAAGACGGTAACGTATATATTAAACTGCGTTCCAACCAAGGTTGTCCCTAAGACACCGTTTGAGTTATTCAAAGGTTGGAAACCGAGTTTGCAACATATGCGTTTTTGGGGTTGTCCGTCTAAGGTGAGGAATTATAACCCACACGAAAATAAACTTGACCCAAGAACCATTAGTGCTTTTGTAACCCCTCAGCTATTCCGATAAAGTTTAGGGTTCGAAAAATATTTTTTTTAAGGCTATGACATTTATGAGAAGATTTCTCGGTACTTCAAAAGGATTTTTTTTTTTAGTAAGACTAGTTATTAATAAGCTGCGATCTACGTACCGGTCACGAATCGTAAAATTTTTAAGGATGTATATACAGCTCAAATTTCCCTAGAGAATGGATTATTAAGTATGATACGATTAAGTCTGAACTTCCTATTTAGTGCAAGTGAAAATTAAACGGACTGTAAGAGTGAAATTGTTACGTACCTTCGTACCACTGTATTTCGCGAGATACCGGAAAATTTCCCGATTTTAGTGGTTAATGACGGGATTATTTTTAGAATAATTTTGGCATTAAAATTTTCCCGAATTAAGTTATATTCCTCTGAACTTTTATCTGATTTAATCCCAAACTGGCAAGGAAATCCTACTCTTCAAGACTTACCATGGAATTGTGACAAGTGTCACATTAGTTACCACATAGTAATTAAATATTGTTTGTCATAAGAGAGTATGGGATGACCATACTAGTTAGCTTAAGCTTCAAGTTATCATTCCCATCTCTTCCACACTCATTTTCGAAATTAAGGAGAAGGAAAGGAAGAAAAAAAATATCATCTTTCTCTTGGGATCCAAGAACTCCATAGCTATTTTCTTCAACACAAGTGCTTCCATAATAGGTAAAACTTTGATTTTGTTCGGTTAATATGGTTAGAATCCTTCCTAGAACTTAAGTTTAAGCTAAGGATTCATGAAAATGTTGTTATTATGGTGATTATTGTTTAGGATCTTCGGTGAAAGTTTGGAGGAGAAGATCACCACTTTGTCTACGGTAGTCAAAACTACTTGGGAGATAAGGAATCCCTTAAGTTGGTTTAGTCACTTGAAAATGAACAAATGCTAGTAAATTATGAGATTAGGAATTTTATGTGAAAATTATGTGTTAAGTTTGTGGATCTACTAGTTGGCTCAAGAAACTACACTTTAATTTTTGGTAATCTTTGTATACATGTTCATAGCTAATTTATGCGTGTATATGTTGTATTATGTCCATATAGGCTTATACTTGTGAAAATATTGAAAAATCAAGATAGATTTCTGGCAGTAACTTCTGAGATTTATTGGGAAAATTTGGTAAGGTATTTTGATTCTATTTTTTTCAAATATGTAGTTCTATAAGTGTAGAACCTGCATATAAAATTTCATAATGATCTGAGTAGTATAAGTATGGTTTTCGAATTTTTTTCCAAAACTGGTCCAGAGAGAAAAATTCTGGACAGCACACTGCCGAGGGCAAAAATGGAATTTTTTGTGTTTATTCGCGTATCAAAATAACCAAAACTTTTTATGGACATCAGGTACTATAAGTTGGGGTTCTACCATAAAACTTTCAAGTGAAAAAAAGTTCGGGAACTATTTTTACCGGCTCGATCTTTCGGACTGCGCCAAGCTGAAATTTTCTGAAAAGAAATGGTTAGAAACAATTTTGACAAAAATATTTTGTAACGAAAATAGTAACGAAATTTTGGGATGTCACAATCAGTTTGGAAGAAAAATCGTGTTTTTAAGAAATAAGTGTAACCCTTGTCACTTGGGAATTTATGGTAAAAAGTCATTGACAAATATGAGTATTTTTTTTTGGAAACATATTTGGATAAGAATAATTGTTTTGAGACATTATGTGAAAAATACTAATTAAATATCAAGGAAAGAAAGAATGTTTTGAAAACCTTAGTTTATGGATATAGTTGTGAAGGATATGTTCGACCTGTGTGAGGCATGCGTGCCGTGGCCCGAGGTTGTTGAGATGTTTGACCTGCGGGAGGCATGAATGCCGTGGCCCGAGGTTCTTGAAAATGTTCCAAGAATGCCTTGCACTTATCCAGGGGGAAACTAAGTAAATTTCTAATTATGAAAATTTAGTTACTCCGTAACTATGTTGAAAAATAAAATGTCACGAATTTTGAGCAGTGAAGTGTGTTGTTGAACCCTCTATTTTTGTTGAGTTAAAATGATGAGAACTCCCGGAAATGAAAGGTATTATTTGTGGATGCCACCCATATACTATGCTATACTTTCTTTTGTTGATAATCTGGTTGCAGGAAGATTTCAACTTATGGGTAAAGCTTACAGTTTTCTGAGTATTATGTTTTTCGAAACCTTTGTTTACTTTTGAGTGACAACGAATTTCCTTACTTAGCCGTCGTGCTAACTACACTTCATTGTGTCCTTTATCAGATGCAGTCTAGCGTGGGCTCGTGCAGCCCCGGGGACTCTGATGACCCATCAGAGTTCGTGTTCCCTGTCTTAGACTATGACGACTATGTACAGTACCTATCTGATGACTGTAACACCCCGTAAATTCGTTCAAACTTTTCGATTGATAATTAATTCCTTGGGCAATTTAATTATATTAATTGGGCTAGTTCTTTCAATTTAATACACATACATATGTATATATATATATATATATATATTTTTCTTAAGCCTAATTTAATTATCCTAATCAAGAGCCCAAAATTCTTGAATTTATTCTTGTAAGGAATTTTATTCAATTTGGATCCTTACAATTCTTGTAATTAAAATATTCCTACATAGCCCAATTCCTAATATATATATTAGTATAATGTCTTTAAGACATCTTATGGGCTTCTTTATTCTAATTCATATATTTAATTGTAAGGGGTGAATTCATTAGCCCAACTTATTAATCTTGTATATATTTATTTCTTGTAAGTAATATAATATATGTAACTTAAGCCCATTCCATACTAAAGTCTTTCACCCTAATACATTATATGTATTCTAGTATATATATTGAAT
>NXFB01000661.1:37741-54548 GCA_002525835.2 Ipomoea batatas | reverse complement strand
AACTTAGTGGTAGATTATTCACAGGCACACAGTGTGAGAGTTATACCTAATGTGGTATCACTGATATGCTCCCTGTGATTAATTACTAGACATGGATTATTCTACATAATAGATCAATTAAGTCACCATAATTTAACCTTAGCTTTCACTATCTTGTTAGGTCGGGGTGTATGCACCTTGGGACTTGAGAACTGAGCTAAGAAATTTTGCCTTTTGTAGGCAACTTTTTAATTAAATTCTTAGACCTAGGGCCAATGACCTTGTGGTCATCAATTAAAGTGGCATGTAGTGACTCTCCTTAATGAGAGGTCATGAGATCGAGCTTCAGTGGAGGTAAAACATTCTTAGTCCGGGGGATTCGGTCCCTAAAATTGTGAGTTAATATCCAATTTGGTCCCTCAACTATTAAGATTTCATATTTCGGTCAGGTATTAACTCCTAAAATTGTCAATGAAACTCTTACATCAATAACGAATTGGAAATTTATTTCATCATAAAAAAAATTAAGAACTAAATTTTTACTACAAATAAGTAATTATATTAAGCCATGACCAAAACTGAGTAATTAAATTTAAGTCGATCACAATTAATAAGAAATTAAAAGTTTCACTTTTTTTTTTTTTTTTTTAGAATCGAATTTGATGATCATCCCCATTTTATTTGTATTGCGGTTAAAAGTATGATTGCTAATCACCAAATAAAGCATTAAGCATGCATGTGACAATATAATAAAACTATTATTTCCAGTATGATTGCAAGTTAGTCCCATTATTTGGCAAATGTTTTTGGTAGGGAACATCGAAGCCAGTAGCACAATGTGGAAGTGTGGTTTTATATGATGCTTGCAAAAAGAGTGCAATCAACCTTAATTCTACTTTTTAATTAGGTAGACCGCTGCAATTTACACTATATATCAATATAACGTACCAAATACTTTTTAAGAAAGTGCCAAATTCATCTCTAAGTATAGGTAAATATGGTGCAATTGAATATCCTAACATTTTTTTTCAATGAATTGAATCCCCTTAAACGATATAATAAAATAGTGCAATTGAGTCCTAATATATATTACCCATTAGATAAATTAAAATTGTTTTGACGTTGACTAACATTCTACACATGCTTCTTTTCAATAATTTGGTAGATATAATGGAGAATTTCAAACAAATTTTAAAAAAAGTATCAAATAAAGACAATCGTTTATGTTGGGCGGAGGCAATTGGAGGGTTAAATTAGGTCCAACATCCTCACATCTAAACAAAGTGGTAAATACTTGCAATAAAAAATAAAATTGCACATTCGCTATTAGTCATATATAACTTTTGGTGGAGTGGTAAGTATTTGATCCTAACAATTGGTAATGGTATCAAAGCAGGTCACGAGTAGCTATATAGCTGTGCTATTATTTTAGCTAGGCATTATGCCATCAAAGCTAAATACTATTGTTAACCGTTATTAGCGATAACTTTAATTTGGGCATAATAATAAGAACAACTATATGATGACTAACTTAAGAAAAGTTTTAAATTTTTTGAATAATTAAGAAACTCTATGTCAAAAGTGACCAATAACAAGAAGGTTAAGACCTAGATCGTTTTAGAACCATCATGGTTGTTCTAATTCATTTGCCAAGTTATCAAAAAAATTAGTACACCTGAAAACTTAGTCAACAATAAAATATTTAACATTAGAATTTAATTATACCATTTTACCACTTTATTGAAGAGTTCATTGGAGATTTAAAAAAAAAAAAACTAATTACAGATTAATTTGATAATTTCTTTTAACATTCTCACATGCATGTATCGTGAGGCATCGGGCTAATATAATCTCAGTAACAAACATATATACATTATGGAATCAATATATTAATGTTGGGGCATATATACACATTATTAAGCTAAGTATATATGTTGGATTGGGTAGTGGTGGGGACACGGATTAATGGTAGTAATGAACATGGGCAATTGTGTGGTCAAATATTGAGTGAGCAATTTAGTTCTATCCACCTTCACTACATGCGTGCTACTATCTTTTCATTAGTGGTTTCCACAGTTAAGCAACAATCACACCACAAAATGCACGCTTTCTATTTCTAATTCCTCCTGAATAGTTGGGGTGTTAGATATCACAAGATTTGTAATTATTTAATGGACTGCTCTAGAATGAGATTGATATGATGAAATAATAATATGTATAGAATAGGTTGGTAGGTTGATTCAATGATAGAGGCTATGAAGCCATGGAGCTTTGGAGAGGAGGATTTGGGACCTATGTAGTCGGTGGTGGAGTTAGAAATTTCATTTAGTGGGGGCTAAAATGTAATTCGTAACACTATAGAAAGTAAGGCGAAGGAATCTCACAGATTGATGATTACAAGATTAGGTTTTTCAATTCAATTGGGTTGTCAACATATATAGCATCATCCGGGGGGAGGGGGGGAATGAAGGCACTTGTAGTACTCCGGCTGTTTCATTTTATGTGTCTGATTTGGTTAACGAGACTTGACTGTATTGAAGTTATTTTTAATTCAATTTTTCACAATATTAAGTTTTTTTTTGTTGGTAAATTCACGGGGTCTTTCTCTGGCCGTTTAATGGTCCAAGTCCACCCACGTTCGCTCCGGGAGGCACGGAAGCTGGCCCAGGAGGAATTAAACATGAAAAATTAAATTTTAAAATATTAAAGAAAAATTAGTTGATTTGACTAATAAATAATAAACAAGACAAATAAAACGGGACAAAGAGAATAGTAACTTCTATATAAAAAATAAAATGTATGCATATAGAAATTACTAAATGTTTAATTAGTACCTTAATTTAATTTGTTGTTCCTCAAAATTTAATATCATTGGTCTTTGGATCAAGCTCCACCAACAACACTTAAAAGTTGAAATTTCACCCACTCAAAGTATATTTTGGCTCTGCCCTTGACTTTCCCGTAATTTATCATAAACATTGTATTGTAATTTATAATGAATTTTGTATTTGACCCATATTATCTGTGTTTGATTTTTTTTTTTTATCATAGATACTTTTGAATTCATTTGAACTTCACCTCCACTCAAATTTTTTTTTAATCCGTCCCGACATCAACAATATATGAGTTACATATATATATATATATAGTTAATTCGACCAAATGTCCCTTGTCTTTGGACTTTGGTGAAAATTCTAAATTTAGTCTCAAACTATCGTTTTTGTCATTTAACATTCAGACTATTATTTTTTTAGACACGTTCAATCATTCTTATGACTTTTCCCTTTTTAGTGAGGGTATTTTTGTCTTTTTATATTTTTTTTCTTTTGCTATTTTTTCAATTTCAACCGGTTTAATTGGTTTAGGAATTTAGGTAACTCTGATTTTTAGTGACCATATTTTTCAACCAGTTTTAAGTAAAGTTATAAATTAATTAAACCGGTTAAAACTAGAAAAATAACAAAAATATATATAAAGAGACAAAAATACCCTTATTAAAAATAAGAAAAATCATGAGAATGACTAAAAGTGTCAAAAAATTAATAGTGGTAAAAACGATAATCTGGGACTAAATTTAGAATTGCTACCAAGACAAATAACTTCTGGTTGAATTATATATATTTAGTTGTGATATAATTAATTTGTTATTTTTGTTTTTAATTAATTATTTGTAATTGATTATGGATTGCTAAAATTTATTTTCTGCCTTAAGCACAAATTTAATTTCTTCACAAAACAATTATTTTTCCTATTGCCTTGGTTTGCCGGAGAATCACTGGATTTGTTTTGGGCAGTGTTTTGGGTTCTGGTCATTGTCCATTTGCCGGCAACCGCTGTTGACGGCGGAGAGACGGCGAAAGTTTATCACAAACAAAAATTTTCCGTTGTTTTTCCCTCTTCAATGTCGCTGCTCCTCAAGCTTCAAGCGGCACTGTTAGTTCTCAAGGCAATTAAGGCTTTGGTTAAGATGGAGAGGATAATGGAGGATTACTAATTTGGGTTGGGTCTGGCCGACCCTTATTTATAAAAAAAATTCTTTTTAAATATTGGGCCTGTTTGTTTTGAGTTTGTTTCAGTTTTCCTCTCTCATGCAAATTATTAGGTGGGTCATGGTTCACCTATCACCCATTAAAGGTAGGTGCCTACAATCCAAATTAGTTACTGTGATTTACGGTGAAAACCTTGGGCTACATCCAAAATAGTATTGCATTTTATTTATAGAGTATAAATTAATAATATGCATAAGTTGAGCATGTTATGAACGTATGTTTATTCTTAAAATTATTTTACTGTTATAATTATGTCTTTTAAAAAATCGATGATTTAGTGTCTTTTAGGGATGGTTTAACACCTTTAAGGATGGATTTAATCTATTATTACTCTTCTGTCATTACTATTTATTAGTGCATTTTAAAAGGTTCTTAAAACACATAAAGTACATAAAAAGGATAGTTCAATTCCATCAATTAAAGCCTTACCCATAGGCGAACCTACATTTGTATAGATCCCTCAAAATAGTTGTACATTAAATGTGAGAATACATGAACCAAAGAAGTTTAATTTTTTGGAGAGGAATACTAGTTTTATGGTCTTTGCTTAAACACTATGATGCTACTAGTATTCTTGGAGATGCTATTATATCTAAGCACTTGGTACTTAACTAGGCTTCGCCCCGACCAACTTTTCTGGGGGCCGGTATACCTACCTTTACCAATGTGGTAATGATTTGGCCAGTTAAAGAGTAGTCACGACATCTTTAATTCATTGGCATTGTATTGAATTTCAATCACATAAAGTTTAGACAAGAATATATAATTTTGTAATTAACTCTA
Source organism: Ipomoea batatas (assembly GCA_002525835.2). Classification (NCBI taxonomy): domain Eukaryota; kingdom Viridiplantae; phylum Streptophyta; class Magnoliopsida; order Solanales; family Convolvulaceae; genus Ipomoea; species Ipomoea batatas. The sequence continues at coordinate 49,737 of NXFB01000661.1, read as the reverse complement.
CAGGATATGGCAAAATTTAGACCACATAAAATCTTTTTATATTTTTAAGATTAATTAGGATGAAATATTGAACTATGATAATAATTTGCTCATAGGATCTTGTTACGTTTGAGTTGTGAATATTTTGGAATTGAACTCAAGTTTGACATTTTAAAATAATTATTTATAAATTTACCTACAAAGAAAATGATAGGATTATCCTAGCTAGAATGTCGAGATGTGTTTAGTCGATCAACTTAGTTGGTCATGCGTGCAAGTGACTGTTCTAGTACTACTTGTTGGTCTGAGGCCAACAAAAATTCTAAAAGGGGAAAGGTGGGGGTTGTTGAATAGACTTTTTAAATTTTTTTGAAAATAATACAATTGAGAATTTTTGCAACGGAAGGCTTAAATTTGCCAAAATTGTTTTTATGTTATTTGTACACATTTCGATAATAAACATTATGTATAAAAATAATGTATCATATACATGATCTACACAATTATGTGGACCATTGTCCACCTAATAAGCATTCACGATTGATACCCTCCTAGTTGCAACACCCTTAGCTTTTACACAAATGCATGTACTGATAAAAAATCTTCTCAAATTGACCCATTAAATTATTCTCTTTCTTACCATATATAAATTTTGCCCAAAATTTTAAAATTATTATTAAAATATTACAAAATAAAATCTTTTAATCCATTATCATATCCATTCAAGAATGAGGTTGGGGCTAACATCTCGTCCCTTAAGCATGAGGTTGAGGGTTCGATTCCACCCATGTGAATGGAGCAAATCATTTTGCCAGTCCTTACCACTTAGTGTGCTGACTGTTGGGACGGAGGATTAGTCTTTTGACTATCGGCTGGAAGATACTTTGGGTAAAAAAAAAATTATCCATTCAAGAATTAAACAATAATAATCAATCCTTGAAACGCACTAATTATTTCCCATCAGACATGTCCCCCAAATTATAATTAATCATTTCATGTATGCCATTGTTAAGGACAAATAAATAAGCAAAAAGACAGTAGGTAATTAAGTAGGAGCGGTCACTTTAGGTAGCTAGGGTGTATAGGTTGCACCCACACTAATATACATGCATGCATGGCATAGGAATCACGTGAGAACAGCCTAAAGGTGGCCATCCCATGCAGTGCTCTGGTTTACGGCGAGAAACCAAAGCACTTTGCTCTGGTTTCTCGCCGGAAACCAAAGCTTCGGCGGAAGGTTGCTGTGTGTGCGTTTGTAATGGGCGGAAAATGACTTCCGCCCAAATTTGGCGAAAGTCATTTTCCGCCAAATGGGGCTGATTTTCCCCAGTCAACGGAAAATGATTTCCGTTGACTGGATTTTCCATGGGTTGCCAAACACTCAAAGCCCGGAAAATGATTTTCGGAAATCATTTTTCGGGCTTCCAAACACACCCTTAATATTCACAATTTTTATATATATTCAAAATTTTTGTTATACTATTGAATATAGAGTTATGAAATTGTGAATATAGAGTTCTGAAATTGTGAACATAGAATTATGTAATTGTGAATATAGAATTCAATAATTATGAATATAAAGTTCAAAAATTGTGAACATAGAGTTATACAATTATGAACATAGAGTTCTAAAATTATGAACATGTACATGGGTCCATGACATAACAACCGGTGTTATGTGGACTATAAAAAAGTACATTTTAATATATAAAAAGTAAATTATTTGTGTACTGAATATACATTATATAAAATAATATACTTTTAGTACTCAAATAATTTACTTTTCTAATATAAGATACATTTTTAATATATTAAAAGTATATTATTTTGTGTACTGAATGTACATTATTGTATTGTATACAAAATAATATATTTTATTTATACAAATAATGTACTTTTTATTTATGGTCCACACAATAATAATGGCCTCTATCATATTTGGGTCTTTTCTAGTTTATTATCCAATTGAATTTCTTTTAATTCATTATAAAATTATCATTGAACTATGGGCAATTCTTAAATATTAAACTTGTTTGTTTGAAATTTAATTATATTTAACCAAAGCTCAAGGGTTCGATCCTTATCTTTGGGTATGGAGCAGCCTTAAATCTCCAGGCCAGCTATCCCACCCAATAGAGGTAGGTGCCTACAATCCAACGAGAGGAGAGGATTAGTCACTATGTTTGACGGTGGGTAGGTGCCTACAATCCAACGAGAGGAGAGGATTAGTCACTATGTTTGACGGTGGAAATCCTAGGCTATATTGAACTATGATCATAATTTGCTCAGAGGATCATTGTTACANATGGGGGTTGGGATAGGTGAGCAGACAAGTGGCATGTTCTAATTGGGACTTCCATTGAATAGCAGACAGTAGTAGGGACAAAAATCAGGTGAGATGTCGACAACGTTCTTCCACTGCGATGTTGGTGTCCGCTCAAGATAAGGGTCGGACGATTCTGTCAACACAATTTCATTGTTGATGTACACGTTTGAAATTTTTAAAAGCAAACAAATTTCTTTAAATAATTGAATGTATATAACTCTTAATTTATTCCTATGATTGATTACAATAATGTATTTAGAAGGATCAATTAATGTCCGTATTAAGCAAGAGCAGTTTCACCCAAAAAAAAAAAAGTTAATTGGGCAGCGTAAATTATAAATGCGATGAAATTTCATATTTTTAACTACTAAAATATTGCGAAAATTTTTAAAATTATGATTAAAAATGAATTCTTTAATAAATGAATTTTTTAATCACTTTAATTTAGATATTAAATACCATATGTATTAAAAAACTTATTTATATTAATTAAATTAGTATTATTTATAAGGTTTACATGGTCAAAACTCAAAAGTACATTAAAAATCTATTAGTACCCAAAAAGAAAAAAATTTAAATTGTTAGAAAGTATTTTTTAAAAAATAATTTGAAATTTTGAATATTGCAAGTTGGAAGTTATAAAATATAATGGACCATAGGGTTGCATGTGTGTGTATAGGGAGAACTAAATAATTTGATATTAAAAAAGAGTTATTTTTGCGTAGTCTCTCACGTTATGTCGTACGTTTTCATGACATTCCATAAAAGTTCCATATGTGTTGTCTCTGCGTTCCCAAAATGTGCAAAATATTTGCTTATTATTAGGAAAATATTTCCTGTTTTTCTGCTCCTTTTTGCCCGACTCTATCACCAACTTCATTAAATTAATTAAAATACCATCAATAAATCAATAATACTTATTGTTTTTAAGCATCGATCAAAATGAGTGATTGAGTAGTTGATGGAGTATGATTATCGTACTAGAAGAGCACGAGTTTAATTCGATAACTGCCAACACCCTCTCGGTTGACCTGTCACACATGATCTTTCTAGTGCCCGCTGTTTATCTTTCTTATGTGATTTGCAAACTATTATACCACTTTTAAACAGCGAGTATCGTCAAAAAAAAATGGGGGCCTAAATAACGTTTATAATCAATAGACTTTTAAGACTCTAGGAGTTGCAAAAAATGCATGTGTGTAGGCCGAGAAGATCTACGTCCCGGCCCCCAATTTGCATACCTATTTATTGCTTCTCTATGTATATGTGTTTGATAAGAGTAATCAGATTCAATCTCTATTAATTATGCGTAGATCAGACCGAGAGGATGAAGATCATGTATTCTGGCCAACTAGCTATAGCTTGTTGCGGGCTGCTAGTGGGGGCTGGGATAGGGCCGGCTTCTTAAACATATATTCATGACTTCTCTATACATGTGTTTGATAGAGGAAACTCAATCTCTATTAATCATGTGCACACGTAGACGTCAGAACGAAAATCATGTATTGTATGTGGCCAATAAGTTTACACACTCATTCGTCATCGTATATCATACCCTTATATAATATGAATTTTTATACAAGTTTTTAATTCAACCATTCATATGTACCAAAAATAATAATAACAAAAACATACAAGACAGCACATTGTTAAAAATATATTTGGTTACCAAAAACGAGTGCATGCATTAACTAAAAAAGAGAAAAATGAATGGGGCACATAAATGCATTGTTTGAAGAGAAGAATGCATGAATGAGACAGTGATGGCCCTCTACCCTGCCCAAGTTGATAACAAGTCCCTTTCAGGCCGAGTTGGCAATTAAGCAGACAAAACCATATAAACTCTTTGTTTGCCACTAAATAGTTCAGTCTACAACAAAGCCCTCTCCTTAGCCTCCACCACACATTGCCCCTTCCAATATCTTCCCCTTTCTCCCATATAAAACCCCCCAAAAACTCCACTCTCTCATCATCAACCCAACAATCAAATCTTAATTAGCTTCAACAAGCTAAGCTAAGAAGTTCTTGGCTTTTTTCTTCTTCAATTCTTCTGTTACTACAACAACAACCCTCTGAGATATATGGCGGCCGGTTCCATGTCTTCGTCTCTCCGAGGAGGCTCCAAGCTCCGGCCATGGCGGGCCGGGTCGAAGCAGATTAGAGAGCAGAGGGCGCGGCTCTACATAATCTGGAGATGCACGGTGCTGCTCCTCTGCTGGCACGACTGAATTCAATACATACATATATATATATATAGCACTAGACTAGCTCATACAGGTGTAGCCATGTACAGTACAAGGCTATCTGCATCCCCGCACTACTCTCGGGGCCACTACAAGAAAATACAGTATGAAATTAATGTCGATTTCGTACTATACTCGATCATCAGTAAATCTGATTTTTCTTGTACCACAACGGAAAGATAGATTGTACAGAGTTTTATGGAATTAACATATTACAAAACTGATTTCTCATTCCTCTCTATGAATCTTGATCACTTCTAGGTTTTGTTTATGTTTGCGAAGATTGATGTTAGAACATGACTTGTTATCTTATAGTTACGGGTAATAATTAAAGTGACCCAGGTCAACAATAATGTCAAATTTAGGAGTGTTTTAGTTAGCTAAAGATATATTTTTAAAAAACAGTGGAATATAATGATTGGATTATTATAGAGAAAAGAAAAGAAAGAAAATGTTCATGCAAGATGGATGAGCTAATAAGATCTGATACAAACACATACCAAATTATAATCCACATTCTTTAATCTTTATGATAATTTGTTCTACTGGTCCGGCGACCTAATCGAGAACATGAAAAGCTTATGAATGATTAATATTTGTAATTGTATATAACGTGGGTGGGGGGTTGTTTGTTAGTATGTATCATAAAACATTAATATTTACGAAATGATGGAGGGAAAGAATGTAGTGTTGAAAACGGGTTTTCTGTTAGTGTTGTTGGTGGTGTGTCACGCGGCGGAGAGCAAGTGGATGCCGGTGATGCCGGTGATACCCAACCGCCCGCTCTGCACGTCGCAGTTCACGCTCGTGAACCACGCGTGCGCGTTCCTGCCCTACACGCCCACGCCGCACCACCGTTCCCCGCCGTCACCGCAGTCTTCTGTTTACTCGAGCGATGTCGACGACCACCACCGCCGCCACCACTACCCGCCGGAGGGCGGCGGCCGGAACCACCAAGACGGCGGCCGGCACCACCAGCAGGACGGAGGCGGACGCCACCACCACCAGGATGGCAGCGGGCGAGGACGGAGGAGCGGGGAGGGGCAGCACCGGAGGCACCGGCGCCGGCACCACCACGAGTCGGATGTGCAGCAGGACTGCTGCCGGTGGCTCAAGGAAGTCGACGACGAGTGCGTGTGCGATTTGCTGGTTCACCTGCCGCCGTTCCTGTCTAGGCCGCTCCACAGGTACACCGTCAGGGTCGACGACACCTGCACCGTCACGTTCCAGTGCGGTTCCAGACTCAAACTGCCATAGCCGCTGCCTCCGGCCGCCGTCCGCCGCCGCCGCCGGCGGCGGTAGCTAGGAGCAACCTAAGTTGTACGTGTTTACATATATACATACTACTTACAGTTTTTGTGTTTTGCAGTCTGTTAATTAACTACCTTAATCTGCGCTTTTTTTTTTTCTTTTTGGTTTTCGGATCCAACTATAATGTAACGTTGTGGCATTAGGATATATATACTATATATATATATATATATGATCCATATCGATCTTGTAACGCCTGTTGTTGTGATAGATTATTAATTAAATAAATTACTCTCTCATTCCCATGTCGTTACGTTCTTATCATTTGGATTATTTTCTCTGCATATAGCTTGAAAATTAAAAGATAGATAGATATGAAATTTGCTTAATTTCTTCGTGATTAAACTCGAATCTTTCATAATGATTCATCATATCTATAAATAGGAAAATGCAAGTGCAGATTGACTTATGATGCACTACAGAAGTTTACTTTTTCCAATTCTCTCCCAGCTGATCAATTTGACAGAACATAACTTTGACGATCTTATTAACATTTTGAGGTATTGGTTCGTGTAGCCTTCATTTGATTTTGCTTCTTAGTATAATAAAAAATTACTTAAAATGGGTAGGTGTTATGTGCACATATGTAATCCAGTGATGCTGGTATATGATTTTAGATTTAAGTTGTCTCCTCGAATGCTCAAAATAATAACGCTATCAGTCAACTAACATAAAATAAGTTCGTAAATGAAAACTAAACAATGGATGTATGAATTTGGTCTGATTGTAGACAAATTGGCGAGTTTGAACAATGGAAGTATGAATTTGGCCTGATTGTGGGCACATCTCGCAAGTTATTCAGACTTTAGGAATGTATTTAATGTACTAGTTACAAGAGTATATGTAATCTTCTCCCAGTCCCCAAGGCCAATGGCCCTCACACGGATGTAAATCATGGTGACTGCATAGCCGACATAGTCAAATGTCGGTGGGGCATAATCTCCATACTATTGTTGTCGATGTTTAAATCTTAATTTCTCTTTCAAAATACTGTTTACTGATCTAGTGAGTTAAACCCGAGTTAAAAGCATATGTAATCTTTTAAGTCCATTTGGATGTTGTTATCATATATTAATGTGATAAGGGTCAAATAGACCCTTCAACTATAGGCTAAAGTGCAATTAGCCCCTTAAATTAACAAAAGCTCCAATTAGACCCTTCATCTCTTCCATTTTATTCAATTGAGTTAATTAGCAGGTTACATCTAGTTAACTGGTAATTTTTTTAAATTTAAAATATTAAATTAAATAATAAATATATTTTTAACTCAAATAAATTAATAAATTTATTTAATAAAAAAAAAAAAAAAAAAAAAAAAAAAAAAAAACCTCCGGCGACCTTGATCTGATTACAGTTAGTAGTGAAGGAAATTGGCCTCATTTGGGTTGGGACTTGGATACTAGTTTTGATCCTCTAGAAAGGTTTCTTTAATTTTGTTCAATAATGTGAAGAAAGAAATGGACTGGGAGAAGCAGAAAGAAAAGCAGCAAGCGGAAACGAGCAATGGAAGTCTATTCCGCAAGCAAATCGCCGTCTATGCCACCATTTGCGAGCATACAAGCAATGGAATCCGGCAAGGTTTTTGTATTTTATATTTTATTTTAAATTATTATTTTTAAAAAAAAAAAATCAATTTTACCTGTTATTAAATTGTCTTTATCTACAAATTGAGCTAATTGCACAAATTTAAGAAGTTATAGGCTTAATTGCATTAAAGTGAAGAGATGAAGGACTTAATTGAAGCTTTTATTAGTTTATGGGGCTAATTGCATTTTGACTTATAGTTTAAGGGTCTATTTGACCCTTATCCCTATATTAATTACCTATTGAAGATTTTTTGTAAGGGTGCCAAACCTGGGCCAGAAAAAGGCCAAAGGCCCAATGCTATATCACAAAACAACTGAAATCCAATTTATTAAACAACAAATTTTTTGTTTTTTGAAAACTATTAAACAATTTAGTTCTCGGTCTAAATTTTATTAACAAATTATAAATTATAAAAGTATATCTTTAAATAGTAGCAGTAAATTTTCTTCCTTACTAAAAAAAATGTGTTATTATTTATTTGATACAATAACGGTGATGATCTTATCTATATATATTTTAAAAAAACATAGTCATCCGTTTAAAAAAAAAGATTGATACAGATAATGTAATATGAAACCACATTCTTAAAAACCATAAAACTTCAAAAATATCATCCAAATATTACGCTTATTATATTGTTATTATCATCTTCATCATCATATATATAATCAACTTGAAATTTGTCTGGTAGGCAAATGGGCTAAAATTATCATCTTTTAACTGTGATTAGACACATGACAAGACCTTAACATTAGTAATGCAGCCATCTGTTCAACTTTCTTGATTATTTTTTTTCTTCTATTCAATAAGCCCTATTTTCTGATTTCGCCAGATTATATTTCGAACCTTATTAACCTATCCTCAAATTTATGAGAAGGTAAAATGAGCTATTTTTTCTGAATTCAACATACACTAAATTGTATACTTTTGTGTATAGTCGAACTCCAGCCTATCATTAGAAGCAAGTCATAAGTGAGATTTCTCATCCATTCAATCGATGTCCTGCAGGTTCTTGATTTTTCATGATGTTTTAAACAATGATATCTTGATAGAATAATCGGAAATGGGGAAAAGTGGAGTAGAAAAGATGAATGAGGAGTGGAATATATGGAATGCCGAAAGTGATTGAGTTGAAAGATGAAGAGTGATGGGTGATGAGAGAGGTCATATATTCCAAGCTTATCTCTCTTGATCTCACTCTTTTTCCAGGGAATAGTTGACAATCATGCCCTCATGATTATTACATGAGAGTTGACTGTTGACTTGATATGTGCAGAACATGAAGGGCATTGAAAGAATTGATGAATTCATGAAGAAAATTGAATTGATGAAGCCCATCGTCAAGCTTGTCTCTAATGGCGGCTTCCTATTCAATTCCATGGTGTACCAACCTCATGGTGTCTTGTGGCTTACCGACATAGGCTCTTGGGACTAATGTTGAAAAAAATCATCTAATTGGCACCTTGGCACTAGGCGGTGGCCGACTGCCTAGAATTTCAGTGGAATTGTCGTTTTAGGCGGTTTAGGCGCCGACTAGGTCGCGGCGGATTAAGCGGTCGTCTAGGCGTCTAGGCTGATAATGTGGTAAATGTAGGCCAACTTAGCGTGATTGTCTACTTAGGCATTCCTCAATAGTAGGGATTTCGGTGTGATTTTTGAGTAATTTTTGTAAGTGTGATTAGTAAATATAAAATGATAGTGGAGTAAAAAAGAAAAAGAAAAAATAAAACAAAATATAAAATTGAAAAGAAAAATAAAAATAAAAGCATTTACGGGCCATGGGGCGCGTGCACGCAGCTGCTAGGCGTGCAAGGAGATCAATTTTAAACAAATATGGGCCCCACCATTCTAACTAAAACACGGTACATTGCAGGAGGTACTCAAACTTTTTCTCTCTCCATTATCTCTCTTACACCTCATCACATTTTTCTTAAAATTTGTGTAAAATCCCGTTATTGGGAAATGCCTTATTAGTACAGGTGAATCTAATTTTTAGTTCTTTAAACTACCCTTGATTGGTCGGTCAGGACATTCATAATACTGACTTCCTATACATAAAATTTAGGTTATTGAGCCAAATTGACTACTTTATAATCCCTAATACTGACTTCCTATACATAGAATTTAGGTTATTGAGCCAAATTGACTACTTTATAATCCCATCAACACAATTGAGATAAATTGCTGAAAAATGCAATTTCACCACCAAAATCCATTAAAAGGAAAAGTCATGCCAAATTGAACCAATATCAAAACCTATTTCTTCCCTAAGATGAATCTTTATCACAAGATCAAAAGTAATCTTGTATGGTGGGTGGAATGACAGTTATTAGTACTCGGCTGCTTAGGAAAAATAATAAAATAATAATAAAATCCATGCATAAGCCAAAACAAGCATATGGTACCAAACAAAAAAAATGGGCCATAAAGTTTATCCCTAGTACTAGGTTAGTACCAGTGGTGAATTTGGAGTTGAAAGAAACATATATAATAAATAGCAGACATGACCCATTTCGCACGCCTCTTTGATACAACGTTTCCCAATCATTCAAACCTAGTCCCCATCATTTGACACATAATTGTGTGCAGTGGTGGTTCATAGTTTATATGTTTGAATTGGCGGCAGACGTAGAGTTTGACAATAGAGGAGCTACTAGATAGGCGAAATAAACTGTTTTTCAATAGTGTTTTTGGAAATAAAAAGGGTGTAATAATAGGTTAACGTATTAATTATTGTGTGTCTTATATGTTATAGGAAGACAACAAGTGCTGAAGTGAAGTGATATGATTGAATGGTTTAATTTGAACTTGAATTGGGTTCGTTGAGTGGGTTATGGGTCTGGGGCGGTGTTCTTGCGAAACGGTACAGTGATAATTTTGTAAATATATCGATACGGCTGTTTATAAATTTGATGTGTTTAATCATGGATGTAACTGTAAGTATTTTCCTATATAATATTAATATATTATATTAATTAAGTGGTTGTACTTGTGGTTGTATTTTTCTAGTGGCAGTTGGTTGCACTTCCATATGGAAGGAACGGGTTAGAGCCTCAGCGGAGGAGATATTAATTCTTTGTGCTTCAGTAGGTAGGTTGAGAAAGTAGTTACAGACAGATACTGCATTGTAAAAGATGTTCAGTTTGACTAAACGACGAATGTTACTCTGCATGTTAACCATTTCAAAGGCAATTGCATCCCATCAAATGCCCTAGATGTTACTTTGCAGGTTAACCATTCCAAAGGCAATTCCATCACATGTAATGCCCTAAAACTTGCGCTGCCACGAGGTTAGACTCTCGTGACTCATCACAATTAATTTTTTTTTAAAAAAAAACTCTTTTTCTTCCATGCACGTAGACAGATTACCGAGTCATGTAAATCTTATCTTTTCTTCATTATTTTTCTATCTTTGCTATTGATTGCTTACTCTCCTTTTTAAATATTAATGCCCATATATAATTAAAACTTAGGTAGCATTGTTATGCAGTTGCCAGTTAGTTTGATCTCAACACTTTTTTGTACCATTTTGAACTTTGTTTCTAAGTGAATAGTAAACCTTGGGGAGAGGCTTTTAATTAAGTCGGCCAATCCGTGTTTTTTTTTTTTCTTTTTGGTCTCCCGTTATCTTGTTGTTATTGAATAATCACAATATTTTTGAATCTAAAATTCAAAAGCATATATGTATATAATCTAAAATTATATATTTGTAGGAAAAATTTCTTCAAAAGTTAGCTTATTAAGGGCCCTCCACCCATCCGCCACCGGCTATATGTTTCTTTTATGGACATGATGACGCCTGAAAATCAAGAATTCATAGCTCTACCTATATGACATTCATACTACTTACGACTTATTTTAGCGTAGGGGTGCCGACATTGAAATGCGCTAATTTTTATTTTTTTTTATTTTGTGGTTACAAATTATGTTATATTGAATGACAGGTTTTGTTGGACTCAAATTAATTTTGAACCAAATTATTATAAAAACATGCATAGATTCCACATTGACTTCACAAAAGATGGTGAAATGTTATTTAAAGTAGAGTTACTCTTGAGTTAGCTTTTGTATTAGAGTTGGTTTTGACTTGAGTCCCATAACATTGGTGTTTTCATTGAGAGGCCGGTAAGTGGCAAAAATAAGGTTCAAAGGGAAACGAAAAGAGTTTGGAGGAGTGTGAAAGATGTCCAGAGTAAAGTCGTTCACACATTTGATGTTTGCTGAGCAGGGGAATTGAAGCAACCTAGGAAGTAGGAAATGCCTACCTGGTGCTTGTAAGGAGTTAGAGTGAAATTGTCCAAAAGGAAAAAGGATGGGCATCTGATGCCAACCGAGCAATGGAAGCAACGTAAGAAAGGACTACCTAGTGTTTGATAAGGAGTCAAAGTGAAGTCGTTCAAAGGGGAAAAGGACTACTATACTTGGTGTCGAAAAAGGTTTGGAGTGTGAGCCGTCTAGGTATCTTAAGAGGTGACAATGATGATATGATATTGCATCGACTCCACAAAAGATTATGGAGTGATACTTAAGTTGAGACCAAACATATACTC
>NXFB01000660.1:36471-47518 GCA_002525835.2 Ipomoea batatas | reverse complement strand
ATCTTAAAAGTTATTGACATTTAACTTTTCTCTTGGTTCTTTACTGCAATTTCCTGTGTTGGCATTGTGCAAGCCAAAGCTGTCATTTATCGCTTATGAATGATTTGAAGCCTCCCATCTTTCTCTAACCCTTTGGGCCAAAAGCAACTTGAATGTCTTTTGAGAGTTAAAATAGTGTCAATACATAATTTAGGCACCAATGGACAGGTGTTAATGGCATGATTAGGATCCCTAGTTAGCCCCACTCCATGTATCCCAGTTCCATGTCGTGAATCTAGGCAGATTCTAGGGACTAATATAGGGTGGGACTTTGAGAGGTACTAAAATACTATTTCGGATGAAGTCGTGAATCTAGGCAGATTCTAGGGACTAACATGGGGTGGGACTTTGAGAGGTGAGCAAGGTCTACTAATTGAGGTCATCTCAGGAAATTCATACGCTTCGCGGACGGAGCAAAAAGGGGAGTCTTGGTCAGAGCAAACCGAAGGTGCACCCTTGGCTCACATGAGCTACTCCTGGTAATTACTAAGTTGTATTCAAGTTCCCTACTTCCCTCTATGAGTTGAGCCAACTTATGTTTGCTCTAAGATGTGCATTGTGTTAATCAGTACCATCAAGCGTCAGAATTGTTGATAATCTTTGGGCATATTGGAGGAAGTTGTTTTGATAAACTATCATTTTGTCTGTGCATGCCTTTCTATGCAGATTCTATCTGTGAAAACTATTTGAAGTTTTAACAGTCTTGTGGTAAGGTTATTTATTTCTGAAGTAACCTGATCAACCACTTGGCAACAAATCTGTGTTTGGTTTACCTATAACTGCTTAAGCACCATGAGAGAGTATTTGCTTTAATTAGTTGCCCTTTGCAAACCACAAACTACCTAAATTTTTAGTTCTCCCTTGATCATCTTTTAATGTTTTTGTAGGTGGTGGAGACTGTTTATGATCAAACTGTGGAATGAAGTAGACTGTTTATGATCAAACTGTAGAATGAAGTTCTCCTTGATGTGTATTTCAAACTGATTAAAATAATTGATTTCTTGCCTGTTATGGTTTTGGCACAATGGTTTGATGACTTTGGTTTTGAAGATTACAACTATTCTAGCTTGAGTGAGTTAACTTCAGTTTGAAGGATTGTCTTTTACTGTCTAAACATCTATTATGTGACAAATCTTTCAATTTTTATGCCATTGATGTCTAAAAATTATATTTTTGCAATTGATATATTTTATACCTGCCGTTAACATTTTCTGCCATATATTTAGAGTACGTGATCAAGGATATGATAATTTTATTATATGCCATATATTTCGTTCATTTTAATTCTAATTGTATTTCTGACTTAGATAGCTTTTTGTTACGGACTCGATTTCCCTAACGACGTCACGGCTATATTTTCCCTCAAATAGCTACAGAAATAAATTAGGCAATAAGCTAAAGGAAACACTCTAGCGTTATTGGAAACTTATATTACATCCACTCTTTGATTCTACTCTTGGATCTCTCTCTTGGATGGTTTGTTGGATGGTTTACAAATGAGCCCTTAAGGGTATTTATACCCATTCCACCTCCTCGATGGATGGTGGAGATCCACTTAATCCTAAGGCTAACGTTTATTCTCTAAAATCCTCCAAAACACACACTTGAGGATTCCATAATGTTTTAGAATGTTCTATGTTTCTCTACTACCTCTAGTGCTATTTATATGATTCTAGATTATTCTAACAACTATGGATAGCTATGTACAACTCCTAGAAAAGTCCGGAAAGATGTAGCAAATTTCGGCAAAGTGTCCCACGCGTCTCGGAAATGTATAGGAGAGTGCCCCGCGCGTTACATTTTGCCTTGCTAGTGGATGTTCTTCTCCGCTTGCTAGACCTTATTGATTCTAACATGGTATCTAAGCCATATTTCATGTGTTGTTTGTATTCTTCTTTGTTCAATCTAGTTCTTCTTGGTTTAATATTGATATTCCCAATTCCATCTGATGTTTGAGTGATTCACTTCCTTCGGGAAGCTTTTGTATAATTGTTGACATTTTCTTTTTCTTGCAAAAATTAACTACTAGGATTATTTAATATTACTTTGCATGTCAAATATGTGATTAATTATCATCTCTATATATCTATCTTGTATATTCTGCTCTCCATTTCTCTAGTTCACATTTTATAGTTTGCACCTTGATGGTGGGGCAGTGATTCTTCCCACCCTCTGAACACCGAGCATCCACTTTTTTATTTGCAATTGACAAAATAATTTATTTGTTCTCTTCATTTTTACTAAGTTTTAATAATGTTTATGTACTTTACTCTTTCCCATTTATTCATTTGCTAATTTGCTGACGGCTTTATGAAGTGTCCATAGATTTGAATTAGAGTGAAAAGAAACTTACAGAAGGAGATGGAATGGTTAAAGTGGATAATTGTATTGTAATGAAATTGATTAGGTGAGAAAGGAAACAAAGGGAGGATATGAGATTATGCGGGTGTTTGGCAATAAAAGATGGGTTGGCGGAGAAGAAGAAAAGGGATGTGAAATGATTAAAATAAATAAGGGTTTTGAATTTTTCGGCGAATGTGGCCGGACTGAACGAAATTGATAAAAATTGAATAGTTAAGGTATGAAATTAACAGTTTTGAAAGTCGTGGATTGCAATTAAAAGGACCCCTATAGTCAGTGGACTAAAATGGCAATTTGCTCTTTAAAACTATTTAAATTTTATGAAGATGTCCTTTTTAGTTTTTTTACATTTATCAGCTTATCAAAAAACTACTTTTACTGAACACTTTTAAGCATAACAGCTAGCTTAACAGCTCTTCAGATTTCAGTTTCGAGCTTATAGCTTTTTCAGTTTTAAGCGACATTTCAACTTTCATAAAATTAATAATTGTTAAGTAACTTTAAAATTAATAAATAATTTGAAATCATGGATTCAAATCTTTGCATATGCAAACATTTTTTTTTTTAACTTCATCAAAAAATAAAAACTCAAGCTAGAGGCCCTTCCCAATGTTGGGCCAGGGCAGGTGACCATCAATCATTATTGTGTGGACCATACTATCAAATAATGTACATTTTGTATAAAATAATGTACTTTGAGTATATTATAAACGTACATTGTATTCAGGGGATGTACATTATTTGTGTACTGAATGTACATTATACAATATAATGTACATTCAGTACACATATAATGTACATTTAGTATATTAAAATATACTTTTTGTTATGGTCCATACATCACTATGTGGACCATGACCCACACAATAATTTGCAGGGTGACGATATCGCCAACTCTCAGGGTCGGCCATGGCTATAAGAAATGGGAATCAAAACCATTGTTATTGTTTAGTTGACATGTTTCTAGAACACTACTATGGGATTTGATTACTCCATTAATTAGAAAACCCATTCCGTAATAAAATAAGGGTTTCATTCCATTAAACCCCCTTCTAATTGGTAATTTAATTTTTAAGTTTGTTCATATTGGTGCTTTGGATGTCTTTAATTATATTAGAATAAATTGTCTTGATTTTTTGTTCTTGTATTTTTAAAGCATTTCTTCCCACTATAGGATCATACGTAACCAAACAACAATATTGATAATCATTTCATTTTCACCCTATTACCAAACATGCAAAATACTTTCATCAAAACCCATTACCATTACCAAGTATTTGATTCCTATTCCAATTCCGATTCCCATGTGCGAACCAAACACTCCTATGCATTGACAATAAGTAATGACTCAGATTCAAATGACTCAATAAAATTGCTCTAGATTGTGGGCAATTTGCCCATAATGAATCCACACCGTCTACCCTGGGTACATTCGCATAGTAACTTGTGTGAATTTGCGAGGGGTCTCACAGTGCTCACGAGAATAGGAGGATGCGCTTGAATATTAGCATATATACATACATATATATACATGTATGTATATACATACATATGTATGTATATATATATATATATATATCTATATATACATACATATGTATGTATATACATACATATGTATGTATATACATACATATGTATGTATATACATACATATGTATGTATATATAGGTATGTATATATATACATACGTATGTATATATGTATATACATATATATATATATGATACTGTAAATTCATCCATGTTTATGATACGTATGGAAACTGTATGAATAATAGAGAAAATATCCATAAGCTAGATCTCAATTCGTCTCTTTATTGATAGATCTTGAACAAGCTAGAGAGAGGAGAGAGCATGGTTCCCTGGGTATTCTAGAGAGAGAAAGCAAGAGCTAAAAATCCCTTAACTTGAAGGGCTAGGGCCCTTTATATAAGCCCCTAGTCACGTACCCAATACCGTATAAATATTCAAAATATGTATAGCAGTAATCCAAGGGTATATTCCCTATTAAGTAGCCCCCTCAGTCCGTGCCCTAACGTCTAGCCAACAAGGAAGGGTTCGGGCTGGAAGACTGGCTTTACGATCCGCGATTTACGCTAGTTGCCTCGTTAAAAACCTCGGGCTAAGAAAAAACCCAATGGAAAAAAATCATAGCCAAGGAAAAAAGAGCACAACTTTAAGCGCCAACGAGAAAGAATTTGAGCTTGGAGAAACTGACTGTATAGTCTGCAACTTATGCCGGTTGCCTCCCTAGAAACTTTAGGCCAAGAAAAAACCCAATGGGAAAAAATCTTAGCTTAAGGAAAAAACAGCACAACTTTAAGCACAGTCTTTTGCGATACGATTGAGAGGTCAAATTTACAAATCAAGAGATTGGATTTGCCAGGGGCAAAATGCCGACCTGGCCGGCTGAATTGCCTACCTCGTAGGGCTTAATGCCGGGAACTGGTCTCGGGCCAACTGTGATGGTGATGGCGATGCTGATCTAATCGGGCTTACAATGCTGGTGGTGGTAGTGCCGACCTAACCGGACTTAATTACTTACTACGTAGGGTTTATGCCGAGATATGGTCTCGGGCTCATCGCGCCAATGGTGGCGATGCCAACCTAATCGGGTCTATAGCGCCGGTGGGGGTAATGCCGACCTAACTGGACTTAATTGCCAACTACGTAGGACTTATGCCGAGATATGGTCTCGGGCTTTCAGGGCCGGTGGTGGAAGTACCAACCTAACCAGGCTTCGTACACGACTAATTTGTATACATGATCGTGCTACAATTTACGAAAGCAAAGTAAACGAGAGTAAGTCTCCCTCGTTAGTACGAATACCGTAGTTTTTTCTAACGTTTTGGTCGTAACCGATCTTAACGATCGTAAATGGGCACCTTACTCCCAACGCCCTATAGACGGGTAAATAAACGGGCACCTTACTCCCGTGGTGGGCACCTTTCTCCCACATATCGGTCTGAAGACCACGGCGGGCACCTTGCTCCCGTAGATCGGTTCGAGGACCGCACTGGGTACCTTGCTCCCGTAACGGGCACCTTGCTCCCAAAAAAGATGGGTCCGAGGACAATAACAGGCACCTTGCTCCCGTAGTATGCACTATACACCCAAAAAAGATCAGTCTAAGGACCATAACGGGCACCTTGCTCCCGTAGTGGGCACCTTGCTCCCACAAATCGGTTCGAGGACCTGTATATATATATATAATTTAGAGTCCGGTTTGCCGATGCACTCATTTACTTGGACACAATGGTGAACGATCGATCTTCGAGATAACTGACCACGCCGCCGAAAAACTAATCACAGCTGCC
Source organism: Ipomoea batatas (assembly GCA_002525835.2). NCBI lineage: Eukaryota > Viridiplantae > Streptophyta > Magnoliopsida > Solanales > Convolvulaceae > Ipomoea > Ipomoea batatas. The sequence goes on along the minus strand of NXFB01000660.1, from coordinate 41,799 downwards.
GGAGAAAATGACCCAGGCCTCAAGGATTGGACCTATAACTCGGAGCTGACTAGGAAGCCTAGATTCATTTTTTGTGAAGATGGTGGTTGCATGGAAAATTGTCCAATACTCCGGTGATAATAACTGCTTTGTAAACTTTTTAGCTCAACGAACTGATCATGATGGAGGCTTACTACACAGCAGAGACTGCACCAGCTAGCTTCGTCGAGACTATTGCTCGGCGTTCGAAAAACATAAACCGATGAAGTTTGTTGTGCTTTGTTTTTCGATCATCAATTCTGAAGTCCACCATTAGATCAATTAATCCAGCGCTGCAGATTGCTCCAAATAAAAACGCGCGCTGATCAATAATAACGTGAATGGAGGGGTACATTTGTCAATTTACAATATTTCAAACCGCACTGAAGGTCTAAACCCACTGCGACGTCTCCATTCAAAATCCCAACGCACGACCCTCTCCATTCCCCCGCAAAGCTCTCTAGGCGAAGAACTCTAACGACGACGACAACGAAAAATTGCAGTAGCCGAGCACAGAGCACCGAACACCGGACACTGGACGGCGTAGAAGGACACCTTCACAAACAACGACCGCTCCGTTCGAACAAAACGTACAAGTTATCTTCAGCAGAGAAACGAGAATGAAGAAATGCAAAGGTATACTCTCACACTCGAAACACATCATTTTATTACAAAAATAGGGCAAAAAATTGCAAATTATTATTGCATTTAAGACTAGAGCACCATGTAATGTGTTGTTTGTGCATTGTCAACATTAATTTGGTTCATATTTGAGATTATATTAGTGTAATTCGCAATAATATCTGTATTTGGTGTATCGTGGTGGAGGGAGGGGGGAATGGTGTGTTCCCGCATTGCACTAGTGCTTTTTAAAACGTAGACTGGTGTGTATTTTTATATATTTGACTAAGTGCATTCTGCGTGACTAAGTGCTTTTGGGTATTGGGTGGAAGGGTATGTTTTAGGCTGTTCACTAGTGCATTTTAAGTCGTAGAGTGGTGTGTTTTTACTTATATTAGTGCTTTCCATGTGATTAACTGTACTTGGGTATGGGAGGGGGAGGGGATGGTGTGTTTTAGTCTGTCCAGTGGTGCATCTTAGTACGTATAATAGTGTGATTTATTATAGATGTTGATGAGTTTTACAAGAGTAGTTGCATTTCATTTGTGGTGGGTAAATGGTGTGTTTTAATTTGAGTACTGGTGCAATATATTTAGTTAATTACTGTATTTTGTTACTAATGCTAGTGCGTTTTATGATAGTATGTGTATTTGGTGTATGCCGGTTAAGATGTGTGTTTTAATATGAAAATTGGAGCATTTTATTATGTATTTTGGTGCATTGTTTGTGAGTATATGCGTTTGGGTATGGGTGTGTTTTGATTTCATTCCAATAATAGTAAAATGCACCACTGGAAATAAGGGAAATAAGGGGAAATGGTGCATTTTACTACTGTTGGAATGCAAACAGGGATGAGTGTATATCAGAGTACATGTCTGTACATTCACTTGTTGTACACCTATATTTGAATTAAAAAACTTCATGCAAGTAGCAAGAGAAAGGCAATAGAACAAGGAAACACATCAACAAGCAAAGAGCCTCAAACAACCACTGTAGAGCCAAGACAAGAGCGACTAGAGCAGCAACCCACTGAACAAGCACAACAGCCTCACCGAGAGCATATTTAAGAAGAACAACCTGCCCAAGCAGATGAGGTTGACAGCCCGGAACAAACGGATGCTGAGGATGACACCACTAGGGCAGATGATGATGGCCTTCGAATAAGGGCACTTCCAAAAATACTAACCAAGCCTGTAGAGCAACTAAGCCCTGCACAGCGCCAAATTGTAAAACACATCGGGCTAGGCAGGCTTCTAGACCTATAAATAACCAACTTGTCGCACCATGATAGAAGTTGATGCTGCTGATCCATGGTTCAAGCGCCATTTTGCCCTGTTGGTGATGAGCGTATTAATAGATCCAATGGTGAATGGTTATATGAACCAAAACTATATTGACCACCTCCTAGATGTGGGCAACATACCAAATTTGAATTGGTGTTAGATGGTGATCAATGCATTGATCAATAGCAAGCAGGTGTGGATGAAGAGTGTGAACAAGCTCTATGGAGGACCAATTCTCTTCCTCAAGGTAAAGATGCTTCCATTACTCCCAAACCATTAATCATCAAAGCAATCCAACTAATAATACTCTCAAACATAATATGTAAGTATTCTATGTTGACTATGTGGTGCTTTTCACACGCATAGTGCCAAGAAGCTTCCCAACATTCAAAAATTGGACATTCAAGTTGCTCCCTAAAAGAGAGCGTGATGAGATACAGTTGGGAGGGTTTGGATATGGGCATGTTGATACTGCCTTGCAGCTTGAAAATGCACCACCCAAGGAGGGCAATTCGTCAATTCCAGTATCTGATGTCCTACAGCCACCACAACCACCATAGCCACAAGAAGAGGACACCCCTATGCCAGAAGGATTACAGGTAAACACCTATCTACAAACACACTCATGGTGAATTCCTGTTATGCAGTGTTGAACATTTTTAAAAATCTTGAAATATGTCAAATTATACAACAGTCTACTCGTTACTTGGTGCATATCTTGATATTTGTTGGTGTAATTATTACGTAGAATGGTGTGTTATATTACTATTATTGGTGCATTTTACAATAGTAGCTGCATTGGTGTATGGTTACTTACTGGTGTAAATTAATTTGTGAACTGGTGTATTTTAGTAGGTTCAATGGTGTGTTTTAATGGGTATGATGGTGCATTTTGTGTAAGTAGTTGTATTTGAGTATGTTGGTGCATATCTTCATACTTGTTGGTGTGTTTTACTGGATGTGTTTTCCTACATCATCTGACAAACATCCATTCGTTGATGTTGCATTACTAATCACTTATTGGTGTATATACAGAGTTTTGTTAATGAAATCACCAGCCACACAAGGACAATTGCAACGGGGTTGTTAAAAGTAGCAAGGCAAGTTTAGAACGCACCAACTGCAATCCTTGGAGATGATAGGTTTAAGAAGATGTCTGAATCTACACGACAACTATTAGGATTTAAAGCTCAAGAAGACCAACAATTGACTTTCTCACATCAAGAAGACACATTTTGGGGTGACCCAGAATTCCTCAATGCAGTTGACGAGATCGTGCGTGCAGTGCAAAAAAAGGACTTATCTGAATGATGTCCCTTCATTTAGCCTTGGATTGACGTAGGAGGAGCAAACTCGACGCTGGGATGATGTCAGTGTTGTGGCAAGAGAATACAATGAATGTGAATAGAGAAAGGAATGAGAGGAAGTTCAAGTAGCTGATGATGGAGCTCTTGGAGATGAGACAACTGAAGTAAGAGAAGGAAACGAACACAAAGCTCATGAAGGTGAAGGAGCTCAAGCAAGAGAAGCTGACACCACGACCCAAGCTGATGAGATAATGCAACTGTCTATAATTATTACCAATAGAAAAAACAATGAAAAAAAAACTAATAATTGAACACAGCAGGTCACACCTGATCAAGTCCAACAAGTTAGTGCATCAAATCCCCCACCAAAAATCCACCCAAAAGACCAAGGGAAAAGGCCATTAGTGGAATACTCCCCAGTTCGACCCCGACAGCGCCTCTCAGTAATAGATGTAAACGCACCGATCAATTCAACTGAAGAGGCAGTAAGGAAGTGGGTGTTTGAAAATCCTCACCCTGATCTGTAAGTCTTTAGTTGATGCATATTTGAATTGACTAGGTGTGTTTGGGTATCATGTGGTGTGGTGTGTTTAAATTGGGTTACTGGTGCATTTTATACATGGAATGGTGTGTTTTAATACACATGGTGGTGAGGTTTTGCGAGAGTAGTTGCATTTGGTGTGTGTGAGTTAAGCAGTGTGTTTTAACATGAAAACTTGTGCATTTTATAAGCTTGTGTATATCTGTTTCTAGGGCCAAGAATTATTCAAGTTCGAATCAAGGGTTATTCTATGGCCTTATATGCTTTTACTGAAGCTGGACACTGAGATCCCCACTACTATCATTGATGCTTGGGCAGCTATTCTGAACAATAATGAGGAAGACCGGCTTTCAGCAAGGCTGTTTGCTTCAATTTGGACAACTGTAAGTTAAAATTATAAAACTAATTACATCCTTAAAATACTACAAGTTCTAACAATAATAACATTTACATTACAGCTCTACACAGTTCTGAATCCCCTTGGAGATGAGGATGAGAGGTAAAAGAAATTCATTGACAGCTACCTTGTGGACAGGTCCTATGCAATGGAGACCCGATGGCAGAACATTCAACACGTAAGTGTTAGGGATTGCTTGGTACATTTTACTATTTGGTGCATATTTTGACACATGTTTTTTCCTGTGATAGTTTCTGTTTCCAATAATAGCATCTGGGCACTACTACATGATTTATTTTGACCCACTCTGTGAGAGATTTGAAGTAATAGACAACTCATCTTCTGTTTGCAAAACCGAAGACAAATATGGAACTGTGCCTAAGAGATTGGTAACACACTGACCTCTTTATTTTTTGATACACAAGCATTTCTATTCAAGTTCTTGAGTGGTTTGAAATCGACTTACAAAGCTAACAAGATTGAAAAGTTGAGAGTGAAGATGATGAAAATGGCTTGGAGGGATAACAGAAACAAGATTGATTGTGGTGTATTCCTCATGCACCATATAGAAACATTCAGAGGCCAATCATCAAAGCTATGGAACTGTGGGTTGCAGAAAGAAAAGAAGGACCAATTGAATGCTTTAAGGGTGAAATACTTGACTGCGCTCGTGATGTCGGATCTGAATGAGCACAGAGCACAGAACATACAACAAGCAGCAGAGTTTAGGTTGGAAGGTTGACTTTGAAGGTAAGTTTGTTATCGCATAATCTGTTGGTGACTACTTCAACAATATTGATTGGACAATGGTTTTTGGTTGACAATTGGGGACAATAGTTTAACTATAGTTATTAGTTGATATGTCTACAAAAGCTTTTGGGTAGGTTTTGGTTGTTAGTATATTTGACAATACCGTTTGACACCTAGTTAATGCACAATTACGCATGGTTAGAAGCATATGTTCAAAACACACCACTCTGCGATTTAAAATGCACCCGTGGGCAGCCTAAAACACACCACTCCCCCCAATGCCCAAAAACACTTGGTCATGTAGAATGCACTAGCATATGTAATAATATACACCATTATATGTTTTAATATGCACCAGTGCAATGCGGGAACACACTATTCCCCCCACCCAATACCCAACTACAGTTAATC
>NXFB01000660.1:25258-36039 GCA_002525835.2 Ipomoea batatas | reverse complement strand
GGAGCTCCGGTCGCTAGTCACGGTGAATGGAGGCGGAGGTCTGGTTCGCTGGTTCACTTCGGTTTGCGACGACGTGACGACCTCTGGGTCGTGGTGTCTTGATGCGAGAGTGGAGCTATGGGAGAGGGCGAGATTCGAGAGAAGAGAGTGAGTGAGGTATAGAGCCAGAGACGAGAGTGAGAGAAAGACGAGAGTGAGAATGAGAGAGGCAGACATGGTCAAATGGAGTCTAGGCGTCAAGGGTTTAGGGAATTTGGGAAATTTGGGACAGGTAGTCTGAGGTATAGAAAGCCAGAAACGAAGTAGATTATTTAGTATTTAGTATATTTATAATTTATAATTAGATAGTGTTAGACATGTATGCCCTAGGAACCAACATTTATTGTTTTGGGCATTAATTTCTTATTAAATAAATATAATAAATACTTGTTTTATTTATTTTATTTTGGCTTAGTTAATATTATTCCATACAATCTTCTTAATTCTTCATTCTTAAGAGTAAAGAATATGAGTGGCGAAGAATTAATAAATGAAGTATTGTAAAAATGAAGTTGGACTTCAGGTTAAGAATATTGAATAGGCATATTGACTAGGTTTATGGGTTTGACCAAGTTTGATCGTGACCTTTACCTAGTTCGGAACAAGTGTTGTGTGGAAGGAATGTTGCATGATATTTGTAACGGAAATGTTCATTATAATATATTAAAATATATTCATTGTTAACTAGGTAGTTATGACATACTGCTAGGTGTCACTCATGACTTACGAGTTATTTAATAATGAGTTATTAAATATTATTCGTTGCAAGTTTGACTATGAACCTAGAAAGTCACACCTTATTGGTTCGTGGTAATGCTGAGAACTTTAAAAGAAATTGATAAAGAGTTATCGATATTGAATTAATACATTAATAATTGATTAATAGATTAATTCAATATTGCCCCAAACCAGGCTATATATATATATAGCCTTGTTCAAATGAGTCTTATGTTTTATATGAGTCCATGTGCACAATTGTTAGCCTTTTAAATAGTGTGATTAGTGGTGTAGATTAAAAGTGGTTTAGTTATTTTTAAAAAATTATTTTAAACCCAGATAATTGGGGGAGTATCTGTGCAGGGGGTAATTTTGAGATTTGGGGTTTGTTTTTGCCGGCTCTTATTGTTATTATTATTATTTTTGTTCAAAAATTAGGGCTCAAGGGTTGCACAGGTTGGTGAGTTCTGCTTTATGCGTAGTGTAGTGCGGGATTAAACAGCTCACCGTTACCGGCTGCTGCTCGTACCGGAGCACCGTCGCCAGCCGCTCCACGTTCACGGTTCACCGTCGCCGTTCACTACCATACGTTCGCTGCCGTTCACGCCACGCCTGTCGCTGCCACCCGCGTCCGTCCGCCACCGCCGGATAATCCCACGTCCTCCCCGGAGTCGCGATGTCTCGCATTCCGCCATCTCAGTCCCGCCGCCGGCCGGCTCAGGTCGCCCAGCTTGATCGAGGTAAGGGTTTTTTTAGGCCGTTTCGTTGCTCCGGTAGTCGTCTGGAGGGTTTGGGAGGGGTTCGTTCTTGGTGGCCGTTTGGTGTTTGTGTGGGGATTACTATCTTCTGCATTGCTCTGTGTGTTGGGTGGTTGGTTTTGGATCATGTGCTGTTTTTAATTCCTTTCCTAACTAGTGAGGAGAGTTTTTTGTTGTTTGTCTGTGTTATATTTACTATGTCTGTGTGGAGCCTAAGTCTTTTTCTACACATCAGATGGAATTTTGAACTGGTTTTACCTGGGGACTGAATGCTGTTTGGGACACCTCTGGCTATCATTGCATGGATGTAATTTTTATAAAACTAATGAATATTGACCATGTAAATATGATATATTAACTTATGATTAACTAACGATAAATTTCTCATATGTAATTCAATGTTGACAAAGTATGACATGTGCGGTGAATGTACAGTGATCCTTTCATCATCCAAAGAAGTCCCTCACTCAACCAAAGTGATAATGTGATCATTATTTGATTCAATTACATACATTTGTCAAACATTGCGCATTGTATGATTAAATAAATTTGTATCTTGTTTTGCCTTGGTCTTGAAGTGCACCTAGGCTAGATTAAATGTGCGGCCGGGACTCATTAACTGTGCACCGGGGTAGATAAATTGTGCACCGGGGGTATTTACCATTATGTAGAGGGCCAAATGCATTCTTGAGAATTCAATTACTATATTGGTTACGTACTGTGCAATCCAGGTGGTATCTGTGTGCAACCAATAACTAGGTACTGATGATTCTAGGAGTCTCTTTGTTTCCCACTGTGCAATCAAGGTGGTTCTTCTGTGCACAAATTATTATTTTTAGTTTTGGATTGTTGGTCTGGTTATATGCTAGGTCAAATCATTTATTCTTTGACTCTCTACAGCTACCACTATTTGGCTACATGTTTCTATTTGTTCAATCCATACTTATGTGCCAACTCATTGCTTGCCAAACGTGGTAAGGTCCACTTTGGATGATTCTATTGCTCTCTTTGATTCCCACTGTGCACTCAAGGCTGCTGTTCTGTGCAACAACACAGTAATCACAGTCTCTAATTGTTGGGCTGTGCACCTAGCCCTGATTAGATGTGCCACTGGACACATTAACTGTGCACTGCGGGAAGATAAACTGTGCAACAGGGTTGTTTATTATTAAGAAGAGGGGCAAATGCATTCCTAAGAACCAATTACAATATTGGTTACGTACTGTGCAACCCAGGTGGTTTCTGTGTGCAAGGAATAACTAACTACGATGAACCGAGGAGCCTCTTTGGTTCCAACTGTGCAATCAAGGTGGTTCCTGTGTGCACATATTCATAGTTTGATACCCACTGTGCACTCAAGGCTGTTGTTCTGTGCCACCTGGCACAGTAATCACAGTTTCTAATTGTGGGGTTGTGTTATATTTGTTATGTGTAGTCCTTCAGTGCACTTAGCACTGATTATATGTGCGTCCGGGACACGTTAACTGTGCACTACGGGTAGATAGACTGTGCACCGGGGTTATTTACCATTAAGCAAAGGGGCAAATGCATTCCCCAGAAGCAATTACTGTAATGGTGTGCTACTGTGCAATCCAGGTGGTTTCTGTGTGCAAGCAATAACTAATTATGATGATTCGAGGAGACTCTTTGTTTCCAAATGTGCATTCAAGGTGGTTCCTGTTTGCCCACAATAATAGTTTGAGTTTTAGATTGTTGGTCTGGTAATATGTTAGGTAAAATCACTTATTCTTTGATTCTCTACACCTATTACCGTTTCGCTGCAGCTTTTTATTTGTTCAATTCTTAATTATGTGCTACCTCATTGCTGGCCAAACATGACAAGGTCCACTTCCGATGATTCTCATACTCTCTTTGTTACGCACTGTGCACTAAAGGTTGTTGTTGTGTGCAACATGTTAGTAATTACAGTTTCTATTTCTTGGGTTGTGCTGTATTTGGTGTGTGGCCGCATTGCTGTGTATAGTCCTGTTGTGCACCACGGTTCGATGAACTGTACAAACAACACACATAATTTATCTACCTCGGTGCCCCCCATAAACTGTGCCCCCCAGTAGATAAATTGTGCACCGCAACGTGTGTGTTCTATACTATTCACTTGATATAAATGACCACTAATGACCACAGGTTTTCAAAAGTTAAAAGTATTCAATCCTTCAAATGTAGGTGCATTCATAGTGGTTTGTCTGTGCAAGCAACAAGTAATTACAGTTTCTGATTGTTGGTCTGTACATTGGTCGTAGGTTTAACCCTTGTACTCCCATGTGTTCAGGATCAAAAGCACAGAAGACCTTACCCGCTAGTTCTGGCCCCGTAGCCACTTTGCCCATGGGCTCTTGTTCTGGTAATCCACAGGACCCGACACAGGCGGTCACCTTTCCAAGCATGCATACTCGTGCATTGGGTAAGCTCCTCGTGGATGCCAATCAGCTTTTGACAGCCGGCCAGCGACGAACGGTCATAGCCATGGGGTTTGGAGCGATGCTTACTTTCCAGATCGCAGACACCCCGTTGCGCCTTGGCTATTGGCTACTCTCAAATTTGGACCTCCAGTCAATGTCGTTGAAGTTGCTGAATGGGCTAGCAATTGAGGTGGATGAGGAAGTTGTGGAGGCAGTGTTGGGCTTGCCACGGGGGACCAAAGTTATCACCGATCGCGCCAAGCATGAGAAAAGTGTCATATTGAATAGTTGGCGTGAATCGTTTGAAAAAGTTGACTACTCGATCACTCCTACAGATGTTGCCCAAAAGTTACAGAAATATCCCGATGGTGGTGAATGCTTTATTCGGAACTACGCCATACTTGTGGTTAGTACTATTGTGCGATGTATGCAGAATGGTTATGTGTACCAACAGGTGCTTCCCAACCTCGATGACACACTAGAAATCGCCAATCTAAATTAGTGTCGATATGTGATCCATTCTCTAATATCAACTCTAACGGCCTGGAAGGCCAGGGAAACGCAGAGGTTCACTGGCCCCTTGGTGTTTTTAACGGTACGTACCCGTGATGCTATATCAAAACCATTTAGGTTGCTGAGTGGGTTTTAATCATGTCACATACGCGTGTTTGATACTAATCTCATTGTGTTGTATTCCATTCAGGTACTCTATGTAGATCGTGTTCGGGTTGGTGTATGCACTGTCCCACGCACCCTACCGTCTTTTGTGGGGTGGGATTCCGAATTACTGAAACAGCGGGAAGAGACGGAGATCACTTCGGGGGGGGTTTGGTCATGGATCGATTGTGGAGCTGATGCGTCCGAAAAAAAAGGTAAAACCATTATCAGTTCGTATTTGGGGTTGAGTATGCGGTGCGTAGTCGTTGTTTGTTTAGTTGTTGTTTTCTATTTGCATATTCACTTACGTGTGCTTTGTTAATTAAATGAAAATTTACTACTATCCAATTTCTCGCGCCTTGTCTCAGGATATCAGGATACGGGTGACCGACAAAGCACGTACGGTTGCTGCAGGTATGCAGGAGCTTGTACAGTTGCTACGTGAAGCTGAAATGACCACCGACAAGTCTGATGATAACACCAAGCTTTGGGGCACTGCTAGATCCCTTCTTGGGATAAACCCTACCCTAGGCGTGCATGCCCATGGGCCACAACTATCTGATTGGACCGACGGGGCCCAACACGATGACGACTTCTACTCCAACCCAGACTTCTTGAAGGCGGTGGAGGAGATAGAGCGTGCGGTTCATGACCGGAATGCCCTCTCGAATGGGGTATCGTTTACCTTGGGGGTCGATCACGGTGCGGGTTCTTCACATGTGCGCCAGAACACCCGCACTGTTCCTTTGGTTGAGCGTGCATCAGTAAGTATGTTACTTTAAGAGCATATGCTCTACCAATTGTGGTTCGAGTCTGTGTATTCATTACAATATGTGTATTCGGCCTACCAATCGACTAATCGACTGCTCATGCTTATTGTACAGGTAATTAGAACACGGTCCGCAGCCAAAGACTTCAGCGCTCACCCATCTGCACTACCAACATCAGGTGCCACACATAGCCGGACGCCCCCCCTGTTCATGATCATTGCGTTACAACCGCCCCACAGGTATTCAACACTGTATGGATGATTACTCTGCAAACAGTTGTTGTATTCAAAATGCTCATAACGTTCGTTCTGCAGGTCCTTTCATCGATGATAGAAGTCCCCACATCTGCCGCTACGCACCTCACGGGTAGTGCCCCGCTAAGAGCGCCAGAAACACCGCAGGAAGCAAATCATCCCCCAACTCCAGTTCTCACCAAGCGTACACACCATGTTGACCCGGTGGAAGAGATGCAACATGCGGTTCACGACCCGGATGCCTTCTTTGATGTGCCATCATTTAGCTTAGGGCTAACACAGGATGTTGGCAACTCACCCGTGCGCCAGACGACACCCTTTGGTACTTCACAACAGCATCCCTCGGTAAGTATGCTACTTTTGCACATTACCCTCTACCGTAGTTGGAACTAACTAGTGTGGGGTTACCCTATACGCAAAAATTGTAGCTCCATTATTGGCCTCTGTTATATTCTTTATGTGGCTGTTTTACCTTGTGTTATATTCTTCATGTGGCCGTTTTCGTAATGCCTAATATTCATAACAATATGTATTCATAACACCTGTTTAGCCTGGATCCACACGTTCGCTAATATATAACTCATGATTATTACACAGGTAATTACAACACGGTCAGCGGCCAAACACAACGCCTGCAAACCATTTACACAAACAAGCCCTGGTGATCCACCCAGCCTCACACACCCCTCCGTTCCTGACGATGGGGTAACCACCACCCCACAGGTATTCAAAACTGTATGGATGGATTCGTTGGGAACACCTAGTGTATTCAAGTTGCTACTAACACTCATTTTGCAGGTCGTAGTGATGGTCCCAAGATCGCCAACGTCAACTACCAGTTATCACACGGGTCGTGCACCGCTAAAACCACTAAAACCATTGCGAGAGGGAAAACATCCTCCTACTCCAGTGGTTATGAAGCTTTCACACCATGTGGCCCGGGTAGGGGGCCAGGTGGGGGGCCGCCCGACATGGACTGTACCTGGTCAGACTTATGTGTATTGCTGGGTTGTCGACAACAACGACTGCAGGTAAACGAGTTGCATGTACTTCCCTATTTATACGGTCTGGGTTTTGAAAAGCGTTTCACATCCACCAACTACTCTATGATGCAGGGATGAGGAGTTATTCCGCTATAACGACTACAAGGCATCATGTGGGGGTATTGCTACTTTGCAAGAGGGGTCTAAGGTTTCGTATAAAGTAGTGGATGCTTGGGCGTGTGTGCTAAACTACCGAGAGCTTACCAAAGGTGCTGGGGTGCCTAACAGGTTTTTTGCATCCACGAAAATAGCGGTATGTTTTTCTGTACTATACATCTCAACTACGAAACCTAACTCTCACATTGCTTAACATAGTTTGTGCACCGCCAACGCATCTTCAATCAGCAGTGAACCACACAACTCTTCGGTCCCTCCGCCTGGTGTGGTTCACCAAAAACCTTGAAGCGGACTTCAACAACTCACCCCATGAAACTTGGCGTGGGATTCAAATCGTAAGTGCCTCTACACATTTGCTATATCGTTGTTAACACCCTCTTGTTTGGAATGGTCCCTAAAATGACAATTGTTTCTTGATGTCACAGTATATTTTTCCAATTCTGAAATTAGGGCATTTCTACATGATTAGTGTGGACACGGTTGCCAAAAAGGTAGACATTATCGATAGCTCATCGGCTGCTAAAAAGAAAGGCGAGATGTATGGCCAAACTCCTGCCCAATTGGTAAGTATAACGTGCACACTTCACCCTCATTGCAACGTGTACCCACGTTTGCTGTCTTCATCACACACGCTTACCGGGTTCGGGTGCGAACATTTTGCAGGTAGATTTACTTTCTACCTTCTTGGATGATAAACTTCTAATCGAAATTGGAGCACAGATCAGGGATGTCAAACCGAAAAGAATGCAAATGTCGTGGCGCGTTTCTAAAAACGAAGTAGACTCAGCCGTGTACACTATGCGCCACATGGAGTCGTACTGTGGGCAAGGGGTCGCAAACTGGAATGTAGGATTGCAGCGAGGGAACTACAGGCAACTACGTGTTCTGCGCGAGTACTTCATGAGAGAAATCTTGATGAGTGACATCAACATTCACCAGAATAGCAACATCAAGCGTGCGCTTAACTTTGCAAATGGGCTCGCAAGGAACACGCAAATATCGTTTAATTAAAGTGTGTTGTGTGTTGCTAAGACAGTGATGTCAGTTTAGTACTATAATAATCCACGGGCGTAGCACCCCGAACAAACATGATACTCTAGGTTTCTTATGTGGTACTCTCTAGGCGTGGAGTCAATATTGGGATACTAGAGTGTTCGTGTTTCAGTATGTTGATTTAATTTAATAACTATGCGTGTGGCAGTAAAACTAGCTGCACCACTCGCTGGGGGAACAGACATCGCGTGTATGTTGATAGCTTTGCCACTCTGTGGGAAATTCGTACGCATACACTAAATGTAACTGCAGAACGTAGGTCGAAACATGTATTGCATACCCTGTGTGGGCCCACATCAACAAACTAATACTACCACAACTATGCAGCGATGCCCCTCTCCTTATGCCCCACGAACAGCGGGTCCCTTGGTCGTTTTTGCTATGCGTAGTTGCCAAACAAATGATTTAAATCACAACAGATAGTACCACAAAAAAAGGGGGCAAACAAAATAGTAATCGACTGTAACATTAAATTCCAACTCCAAGTACCCACCACCTAAATACAGATATGGTCTATGGACCGCTCCCATATGTAATCGCATTGTAGTCCGCAAACTCACTACCAAGTGCGGCTGAGATTGATGTCGCACAACTAAAACAAATGAGTATGCTCACACATAAAGATGTGCATGAGGACCAAACCAAAGGCCAACACCAATAATGTGTTATTAAGTAGTGCAGAATCATAATCGCTACTAATTAATTATTTATTAAACCAAAAAAAGAAAAACCCAAATAGCTAATTGCAGTACTAAAACCAACCCTCCGACTCGGAATTTTTCTCTCGTAGCTCACAGTTGCGACTGTCATGCCCATTTGCCTTTCCGCAAGTAGCGCATGTCCGTCCTCCTTGTTTCTTCAGAGCCACTGCAATTTCACGAGCTCCTTTTAAACGCTTCCCGCGACCCTTGTTACGGGCTACCATTGGTGGACGGATGACTACAGGTTCTGCGACCACATTACAACAGAAGTTCTCAATAACTGAACGCTTTCAACGACGCACGGGGGCACTGTTAACATCCACACTCAAAGTCTCTTTTAATGACTGTACTACGTTACCAACAATTACCATCCGGTCACGGTCCTCACCTGCTATGGCTAGACATGCGTGGAAATCCACCCACAATTTGTGCTGCGGGGCTAGATTGTTGTTTTCGGCATTGTTACCCAGATTAACATCTATGCTTACCGGACGCACACAAGCAGCACGTGTCCACCGTCCGAGCACGTACGTTGAGGGGATCACTTCCATGCCAGCATCTTTCAAAGCAACGAAACCGTGTCTGCACAGAAGCCCTACCTTTTCAAACATTTTACACGTGCACTTGATAGCTATCTCACCACTGTTGCACTCCTCCAAGGACTCATTACCGCTAACGTCTTGTATAACATACTGGCAAAGTACCCCAGAACGGTCGACGCTCATTACCCGGCAAGAAAAACAAGCACAACTAATCTCATTTTGAATCTCATAGAATACTTGTATCGTATATATGCTAGCTGCATGACGCTCTATTGCCAATGGTGTAATCATTTGAGGCAGGTTACCTTCACATGTCGCGTTTAGCTTCGCTTGCTCATAACGCTGCGCGTCCATTGCACCGTCATAATGGCATAAAAATTCAACTAAACTAGCGTGCTGGTTGGTGCAAGACCCAAAAACACTATTGATGGCTTCAGATCGAGAAGTGGTTCGCAACAAACCTCCCATACGTACATCCCGGAAAAAAGCTGGGATCCACATTGAGCGCAATTCAAACAGTTGGCTAAACCAAGTATGGTCCAGAAGCTCGAATCGTTCCATAACAGCATGCCACCTTACCTCAAACTCCTCACTTGTTATGCGTTCATCCCATACAACCGCATTCAAACTACGTAGGAACTCATGATTCTTGACTAGTACTGGCCCAGCTTTCTCAGTGACCTTTCTCATTATATGCCACATGCAAAATCTGTGGTGTGTATGCTTCAGAACTCGTGGCACAGCTTTTATCATAGCAGGGTCTTGGTCTGTAACTGTGCATATAGGCTCACGACCCATGGCACGCTTGAAAGTGTCCAACAACCAAACATAGGACGCCTCATCTTCGTTAGCAAGCAACTCAGCACTAAACACAACACATCGCTTGTGGTTGTCAATTCCAGTAAAAGGGACAAACACCAATTTATACCTGCACACATACAGTAATAGTGTTAGACAATAAAACACAACGCTAGGTATGAACAGTATCGTACACAGTGCCAAAGTAAAGCTACGATGATAAACAATAAAACTGCACCAATTCTGTAAACGTTTACTAAAAATTACTCACTTATTAGTGTTATACGTGGCATCAAACGACATAACATCCCCAAATAGAGCGTAACTCTTGCGTGCAACGCGGTCTGTCCAAAATAACCTACAAAGTTGCTCCTGCGCATCTACGGTTCCCTCGCATAAAAGGTCGTGATGCTTCGCTGTACAAAGGGTGTGTGTGGCTGATTTCTAACATGTGCACAATGAACACTCCTGCATTCCCCCGTTTCAGCACAACCCGAGCTGGGCAACCAACCCGATTCGAAGTCCTTCGACGCGATGCAGTGGTTGTTACACCATTACCCCCCTCTGATTCGACACACTGGTTACGAATGATTTGTTTAAAGCCTTGTCTTGAACACACCAGGTGCCGAATAGTTGTATTACCTGTTCTATCCTTCTTCACCGTGCTACGACGAACATCAAACCCTACTGCTCTAGCATATTCAAAGTAAAACACCTCACCCTGTTCCACTGTACCAAACACCTGGCCGAGGTATGGTGTGATTGAGTCCTCACAGTTTGGAGCCCAGAACTTGGTGTTGTTGGAGCTGTAAGTGACAGTGCATTCAGTTTGGAGGGACATAGCATCCATGATACCTGCAACATCATATTAAACACATTACAACACCAACTTACATAACACTTAGGGTTCGA
>NXFB01000659.1:33320-44959 GCA_002525835.2 Ipomoea batatas | reverse complement strand
CAGTTGGTATCTCAGTTGTTGATTCGTTATCGCATTATGCTTTCGTTATTGGATATTGGCTTTGTTTGGCTGAGTCTTGGTTACTGATTGGTTCAGCTTATTGTTGTCGAGTATCGGTTTGAACTATTGAACAGTTCGTTGGTGTTTATATTCTATATGGGTGTGTAAACCTATTTATAAGTTTATGTATATGTATATCTCCTTGCGGGTGTGAATGGTGGTTGCTTAGCATTATTTTGCTAATGGTTCTTCGTGTGTTTTCCAGGTATGGAGTAGTTATGCGAGAGCGCGCTAGAGCCTTTCCCTATGAGGATGTTTAGCCTTAGTTGGTTTTGTTTAGTCTTTGAGTTGTTGGCCTGTAAGCCTTGAGATATTATGACACTCTTGTTAGTGATTTGAGTACTTATGATCTTGGATTGTGGATTTATTCATATTTGATATCTATGACAGTTTAGTTCGTTTTATGATTAGCCTGTGCATCTAGGCTGTGTTTATACCTAGATGTGGCATGACGCCCTTAAGTTTTGAATTCGCTTACGCTATGTTTGGTTTGTTGGTTGAGATAGGCAGCTGTTGTGCTAAGTTTTATCTATCTCAGCCTGTGTGAGGTTGGGGTGTCACAAAAAGGGAGAATACTCATTTCGCATATCATAATCACATATACAAATAGTAAAATAAAACTGAAAGGGATAATACTCATTTCGCAGAAACAAGGATGGGAGGTTCCAATTCATACTCGAAGGCATCTATATATGTTGGTCCCGATAGGGTGGGAGAAGTCTAGAGAGAGGGGGGTGAATAGACTTCTCAAACAATTAAAAACTTTATAACACTTCAACCAGAGAGATTTCAAGTGAATAAATTCAACTTGAAATGTGCAGCGGAATATCGTACGGTAAAGTGCTATAAAACAAAATTGCGTAAAACTGAAGAGATAACTCGCATGCAATACGTTGGAAATACTTAGAATATCTCAAAGAATATGTATGCAAAGTTTGAGCCACATGCGAACGTGGAACACACAAACCTAGATGATATGATCAACACAGTACGTAAAGGGTTAGTATGTTAAAATATGCAAACATGTAAAGTGCAGTAAAGTAAATGTGATGCAGAGATTTATAGTGGTTTGGAGATGGTGTAATTCTCCTACTCCACTTCTTCCTTGCTCCAAGGAAGGTTTCCACTATCTTCAATCACCTAGATACAATAGTGAAACTCCCGAGTGCTACGCACAAAGCTACACTCAACCACGAGCTCTTCGCACAAAGCTAAGCTCCCGAGCGCTACGCACAAAGCTACGCTCCGCGGACGCTACGCATAAAGCTACGTTCCCGAACGCTACGTACAAAGCTACGTTCCAACTAAGTGTTACGCACAAAGCTGCACTTAGTTCACCCGAGTGTTACGCACCCAGCTACACTCCTTTCTACTCTCAGTAGAGATACAACTTTTGTTTAAAAGAAATACAGATTTCTTTTTCTGAGACTTGAATTCCTTTGTGTATAGCTCAATATCTCAGCACTTTGTATTTTTATCGTATTCACCGCTCAGAAGCACCACTTGTTGATTTTCACGTTTTTGTTCGTAGTGTTGTATATCAACCGTGCTTGTCTTCAAGTCTTCTTGGGATTCTTATAATTCAAAGAATTATTTGCCCGTTATGAACATTCAAAATTTGAACGTTCACTTGATCTGAATGGTCATTCCAATATGATCTTGATGGCCATACCTTCTCATTTAATGACCATATTGTTGATCTGATAACTTGCCAAGTTGATCTAATAAAATCTCCATTTTATCTGCTTATTTGATGTCGCTGGTAACTTTTGACAAATTACCTTTGTAAATTGCTCACAAAGTCTTCTTTTACGGCTTGATTGATCCTTGAAACTTGTAGCCTCCAATTTTTGACTTTGTTGCCTTCTCAGCTTGAGATTGCAGACTTTGTATCCTTCAGAGCTTGATATTTTTTACTTTGTTGTATTCTTGATTTGATCTTGGGCAAGTTGATCTTTTAAACATTTACCGGGTGGCTCTTGCTTGAGTATGAACAATGATCTTCAGAAAATCACCACCTTCATATTTCTTCTGGTTCAGGATATTACGTACTGAACCCAAAATATTTGAGGCATGCAAAATATGGCTAAGTATAAATTGCACTCCAAGTTACTCCATAGCATGCTCCATAGTGCTTTAAATTAGCCTTCACGTGTGTAGAAATGGTGTAGTGTTCACGCGTATGTAATCCATGCAAAGTTACTCCATGTTGACTTTGACTTCCTCCATTGACCAAACTAGCTCCATAGGTAGCTCTATTGACCAAAAAATTAGCTCCAAAGACTTTGGCCGTGTAACTTGCTCCCAAGCTTCTTTCTTAGTTATAAAATGTAGCAAGTAGGATTCGAACGCTAGACCATTAGGTATATGCTCAAGTCTTTAACCATTTCTCCGTTTCAGCTCATTTGGTTATATCCATCAAATAAATATATTTGATCCTTCTTAGCATTGTATAGCGTATGGTGTAGAGATAGTGGATCTTGAACTTCTTCTCGGTTTTGACTATTTGACTTAAACATCCTCCATTTGACTATTCTTGCTCCATGAGTTGCTCCATAGACCAAAATTTTGACTTTGAGCCGTGATACTACTAGTTCCATTCCTTGCTCTCCAATGCTCAAAATGTTCTCAAAAGGATTCAAACTTGAGTCTTCTAGCAACGATAATTTGGCCTTGTCCATTGGATCATATACACTCATGTGTATAGTGGAAGCAAATGACTTACAAGAGTCATTACAAAATGAACTCTATAAGACAATATTTCGAACCAAACTATTGTCAAGACTTGCCTTTTGGGTCCAAACTCTACACTCTAAAAATAAAATAGGGTATTTCTAAAATTACAATATGGCTCATCAAAACTATTACAATTTTATTCCTAACAATTTCCCCCTTCTTGATGATGCCAAAACATATACTCAATCATATTTGGCTCAGTCTAGAAGTCACCTGATTTATTTTTTAATGTTATTGCGACTAGCCATTACGATGAGTTTTCAAATATTTTTGACCTACGGCTTTATTAATTTTGACTTGTACGAAAGATATGCATTGTTGGGTTAATTCATCTTTTGGAATTTTAAGTTTGTACCAACATGCATGCTACATAATATTAAGTCAAATTAAAAGCCATAACACACAAAACTAATAAAGATAGATATATATAGCATAAGACCCATCACAAATTCGAACCATTACAGATAATTCGAAACATCTCAAAATATGTCATGAGCTTGCAATCACAAAGTAAGCTAGGAATGAAATCGAATACCCAACATATTATTTATTCTTCTCCTAAGCTTACCAAAGTCATCCTTGTCCTCCAAGTGGTAGAATTTCTGAAATACTCTACCTCGCAAGAGATAACTCGCATGCAATACGTTAGAAATACTTAGAATATCTCAAAGAATATGTGATGAGCACAAATGATGAGTGGAAAAAGGGTGTAATGTCGTTCCGCTGAGGATTGGTGTTATGGCACGAAACTATGTGAATTACCAGGCACTAGAGTATATGAATTTATAGAATCCAAGTAACAAAAACTGAATGATGTGGAATAAAAGAAAGCACTAGTAGAGAATTGACCAAAAAAATTGAACAATATACTTCTTTACTTATAACTAAAGATGCCTAAAGGAAAAAAAAACGTGGTGGCATTTTAGTAAATATTTTAAGTACGTTACGCGTCTTTACTAGTTTGGTATAGACGCGTATTGTTATGCGTATTTTTATCCAAAGGCAATACGTGTCTTTACCTTTACCGTCAAGAGTTGTATTGTTATGTATATTAAAATAATTTATTTTTTTAATATGACCATACACTTCTTAACACCTTAATAAAGACTTGTATTAGTTGTATAGTTTAAGTATAAATAAAATTCCTAAAGAATTAATTTATAAGTAGTTCTCTCCTAGCTCTTAGCTTCCTCATTTTTTCCTTCCTCAGATCTGCGATGAAGGTACGAAGAACACTGGCGGCGACGGACTGCAGCGCGGTGACGACGTCAAACTTTGTGCTTCGGATCTGCGACGCCCTACTTCCTTCTTCTAGCTTCAGATCTGTGATGACCTTCTTCTTCTTTCTAGCTTCAGATCTACGATGGCACCTCCTAGCTTTGGATCTGCGATGACCTTCTTCTTCCTGTAAGAAAAACATACAGCGCAACGGAAGCATCAAATCGCTTTTTCTATGATTCTATGTAAATGAGGGAGTTAGAAAATGTTACCCTTGAAGCGTGCTTTGGCAGAATCCAAACCGTCCAAACGTCCGGCCTCTAGTCTGTCCACCGGTCAGGCACGTGAGAACTCCCTGAGACTTTCACGTGAAAACTCTTTTCTGAATAATCTCTCTATCAATTATCTTAGTTAAGAAATAGGGCAAGGCTTATATATATATATATAGCCTGGTTTGGGCCCAAAGGTGCTAGCCTTTTAAAAGCCCAACACTACCCAGTATTGAATTAATTCATTAATCAGTTATTAATGTATTAATTCAATATCGATAACTCTTTATCGATTTCTTTTAAAGTTCTCAACATTACCACGAACCAATAAGGTGTGACTTTCTAGGTTCATAGTCAAACTAGCAACGAGTAATATTTAATAACTCATTATTAAATAACTCGTAAGTCATGAGTGACACCTAGCAGTATGTCATGACAACCTAGTTGACAATGAATATATTTTAATATATTATAATGAATCTTTCTGTTACAAATTTCATGCAACATTCCTTCCACACAACACTTGTTCCGAACCAGGTAAAGTTCATGGTCAAACTTAGTCAAACCCATAAACCCGGTCAATATGTCTATTCAATATTCTTAACATGAAGTCCAACTTCATTATACTCTGTCCAGAGATTCTCGTTGTATGATTATTGAATAGACTGGAACATCCTTGTTACCTCAAGGCGATGGATCCTCTATTGAACGCACACATGTCACCGTACAACACTGAACTAGGCCACCAAGTACACTTAGAGTCCCATTAGGAACAAAAAACGCATACTGGCAAAAACTACTCCACCATATGTACGAGACAACCATGTCGTCTCAAGTCAAAGGATTATTGTATACTTGTAACATACAACATACCGATGACACATAGGTAAACACCATGCGGTACGTTGTAGTCAGTCAATGTTTAATGACTTGTTCTCTAACAATCATCCACATGTCCACTCTCTGTATCTCATACAGAATAGCATGAGACTCACCATAAGAAGGACAATGTGCTAGTCTTATCGGAATTCTAATGCCCAATTAGAATTCCTATAACTAGGAACATTTTTATAATACTTCATTTATTAATTCTTCGTCACTCATATTCTTAAAACTTAAGAATGAAGAATTAAGAAGATTGTATGGAATGATATCAAATATTAACTAAGCCTTAATAAAATAAATAAAATAATTATTTATTATATTTACTTAATAAGAAATTAATGCCCAAAACAATAAATGCTGACTCCTAGGGCATACATGTCTAACACTTCCTTCTAGCTTTGGATCTGCGCGACAGCTTCTGGTACGTACTGCAGCGGCAGGGTAGCTAGCTTAATTCTCTTCGACTTTCTTCTAACTTCCTATTCCGATCTACTTCGTTTCTGAGTTCCCGGCTGCGGAGTGATGGCCACCTACTTCCTTTCTGAGTTTCCGGTTGCATAGTGACGGCCAGAGCTCAGGCAGGTACAACAACAGTTCCGGCGATGTATGGAAGGTAAGTGCGATCCTCTTTTATTTTTAGTTTTACTAGTATTTGAGATGAAAAAAATTTAAATTTTATAGTTTCACTTTGAATATGAATGCATATATATATATATATATATATATATATATATATATATAGAACCAGAAGCAGACAGAAATAGAGATTATGATGATAATGAGGGATATATATGATGAGTGATGAGAAGGGAAAATGAAATTTGGTGTTTGTTCCTTTAAAAGTGATTTTTATTTCCACATAATGCAGCATTGAGGCTGTACATACAGGTATTCGCACTTCAAGGATTTGATTGTGACTTTTTGAGTTGTGGTTATTGAGGCAGGAACACTACATGTTGAGGATGAAGTCCGCACCAGGCTTGCCCGGCATGAATTCCCGATTTCGTTCTCTCTCGCATACTCAATTCCATCTACTGAAGGTATCATCAACCTGTAAATACCAAGCTTGTTTGTAGTTTTATTCACTGAGAATTCTATTTGCTCTGCAGTTTTTGGCAAACTTGCTTTGAATGTGCACTCTATTTTAACTTCCACACATATTGAACAATAGTAGCACAAATTTTTTTAACCCAATATTATTAGTGTATACGACTCTCACGAGATCTATCTATGCATAATGCAGCAGGAGAGGGGAGGGGAGATACAATGTTTTGTTAATCAGAAGGTAGTATTTCAGTATATGAGTAACTCCACTATATATATATATGATGCGCTGCCTTTTATAATTTGTTTCTTCTCCGTACTAATGTTTAGAAACTTGCCCTGTGGTATGGGAAGAAAAAGCTGTGATTTCTAGCACAAAAGAGAAGAAATGTGTTTGAAGGTTAGTCAATTTCTTTCAAAATTTAATCATTTACATATGTTTTTAGCATGGCTTTGTGAGTTTTTGCAAACTGTCAAACCATTCTTTATTTACGTTTTAAGTTGTACTATATTCTCAAAAAATTTGCTTTACTCTTACATTTGACAGCCTACAACTTGCCTTTTGTTCTCTTTTTGTTTCTTTATTTACCAATAAAAAAGGGAAAAAGACTAGTATTATGTCAATGTATTTGCTGGCTTTGATATTGAAATATTAAAGCATGCTTTTGGTTGATGTATTAATGATGCTCTCACCTGACCTTTGTTTTGTTTAGATCTGGTAACCAATCTCAGGAGTCTTTGATTCCTAAAAGCACTTGAAGTTTTGATGGACGATTGCAGGAGCATATCTCGAATAAAGTTAAGAAGGGCGAAGCAGACATGTATGTCCTCTTTTTGTTTATAATATACTTTTTTTTTTATAAATTAATGTATTAAATTGTGAATTGAATTTAAGAATTATATATTTTATAATATGGTTGTGAATTAATTATATTATATTGTGGTTGTTGATTAATTAATGTGAAGAATTTATTTGTGAAGAGTAATTATATTATATTATGTTGGTCCCGATAGGGTGGGAAAAGTCTAGAGGGGGGGTGAATAGACTTTTCAAACAATTAAAAACTTTATAACACTTCAACCAGAGTGATTCCAAGTGAATAAATTCAACTTGAAATCCGCAGCGGAAAATGGTACGGTAAAAGTGCTATAGAACGAAACTACGTAAAACTGAAGAGATAACTCGCATGCAAAACATTGGAAATACTTAGAATAACTCAAAGAATATGTATGCAAAGTTTGAGCCACATGCGAACGTGGGAACACACAAACCCAGATGATATGCTCAACACAGTACGTAAAGGGTTAGTATGTTAAAACATGCAAATATGTAAAGTGCTGTAAAGTAAATGAGAGGCAGAGATTTATAGTGGTTCGGAGATGGTGTAATTCTCCTAGTCCACTTATTCCTTGATCCAAGGAAGGTTTCCACTATCTTCAATCACCCAGATACAATAGTGAAACTCCCGAGTGCTACGCACAAAGCTACACTCAACCACGAGCTCTTCGCACAAAGCTAAGCTCCAGAGCGCTACGCACAAAGCTACGCTCCCCGAACGCTACGCACAAAGCTACGTTCCCGAATGCTATGCACAAAGCTACGTTCCCAGCTAAGTGGTATGCACAAAGCTGCACTTAGTTCACCCGAGTGTTACGCACCCAGCTACACTCCTTTCTACCCTCGGTAGAGATACAACTTTTGTTTTAAAGAAATAAAGATTTCTTTTTCTAAGACTTGAATTCTCTCGTGTATAGCTCAATATCTCAGCACTTAGTATTTTATCGCATTCACGCTCAATACCACTTATTTGTTATCTCTGTATTCCCCGTATATTTCGTGCTCTTAACCCCTGCTGTCTTCAAGTCTTTTGGGCTTCTTATAATTCAAAGAATTATTTGCCCGTTATGAACATTCAAATTTTGAACGTTCACTTGGTCTGATTGGCCATTCCAATCTGATCTTGATGGCCATACCTTCTCATTTAATGACCATACCGTTGATCTGATAACTTGCCAAATTGATCTGATAAAATCTCCAATTTGATCTGCACATTTAATGTCGCTGGTAACTTTTGACAAGTTACCTCTGTAATTGCTCACAAAGTCTTCTTTTACGGCTTGATTGATTCTTGAAACTTGTAGCCTCCAATTTTTGACTTTGTTGCCTTCTCAGCTTGATATTGCAGACTGTGTATCCTTCAGAGCTTGATATTCTTGACTTTGTTGTGCTCTTGATTTTGATCTTGGGCAAGTTGATCTTTCAAAATATTTTCCGGGTGATTCTTGCTTGAGTATAAACAATAATCTTCAGAAAATCACCATCTTTAGATTTCTTCTGGTTTGTATCATCACGTACTGGAATAAACTTGAACCATGGAAAAATGGTTAAGTGTAAATTCCACCTTAGGTTGCTCCATAAGTTGCTCCAAAATGCTCTAGAGTAACTTTCACGCATGTAAAGATGATGTAGAGTTCATGCGTGTGTAATCCATGCAAAGTTCCTCCATGTTGACTTTTGAGTTCCCCCATAAGTTGCTCCATTGACCAAACTAGCTCTATTGGAAGACTTATTGACCAAAAATTACTGCAAAGACTTTGGCCGTGTAACTAGCTCCCAAGCTTCTTCCTTTATAATAAAATGTAGCAAGTAGGATTCGAACTCTGGACCTTTGGATATATGCTTCAAATCTTTAACCATTTCTCCGTTTGAGCTCATTCGGTCATACTTATCAACTAAATGTATTTGATCCTTCTTGGCATGGCATAGAGTAAGTTGTAGAGATAGAGGATTTTGAAATTCTTCTCGGTTTAGATTACTTGACCCAAACTTCCTCCATTTGATCAAACATCCTCCATGAGTTACTCTATTGACCAAAATCTTGACCTCTTAGCCGTGATACCACTAGCTCCATTCTTTGCTTTCCAAAGCTTAAAAGTCTTCAATGAGATTCGAACTTGAGTCTTCTAGCAACTATAAATAAGCCTTGTCCATTGGATCATGTATACTCATGTGTATAGTGGAAGCAAATGACTTACAAGAGTCTTAATAAAGTGAACTCTATAAGACAATAATTCGAACCAAACTATTGTCAAGTCTTGCCTTTCGGGTCCAAACTCTACACTCTAAAAATAAAATAGGGGATTTCTAAAATTACAAATTGGCTCATCAAAACTATTACAATTTTATTCCTAACAATTTCCCCCTTTTTGATGATGCCAAAACCTATACTCAATCATATTTGGCTCAGTCTAGAAATCAACTGATTTTATTTTTCACTTTTATTGCGACTAGCCATTACGATGAGTTTTCATAAAATTTTAACCTACGGCTTTATTAAATTTGACTTGTACGAAAGATCATGCTTTGTTGGGTTAATTCATCTTTGAATTTTAATTTTGTACCAACATGCATGCAACATATAATTAAGTCAACTTAGAAGCCATAACACACAAAACTAACCAAGATAGATATTATAGCATAGGACCCATCATAAATTCGAACCATTACACAATAATTCGAACATCTCAAAAATAAGTCATGAACTTGCAATATTGAGATAAGCTAAGAATAAATTAAATACCCAACATATCATTTATCCTTTTTCTTAGCTTACCAAAGTCATCCTTGTCCTCCAGGTGATAGAATTTTTGAAAAACTCTACCAATCTTGTAGCACTCCGCGGCCTCACGTAAATCATTTGCGGGAAAGACTCCACGCAAATACCACCTTGCACATTCTCTTGGGTTTCTTTCTTCTTGGTCCAAGATTGCATCATGTGTAACTCCAAAGTAGTCGGCAAATAGATCAACCAATCTATCTTCACGCTCCTGATCGGTCATCGCAGGTGTGTTTGGTTGGCTTGGCTGCCTCGGGGCTGTAAAGGTAGAAAATGCATTTCCTGCGGGGTTAGCAAAAATTTTAAAACTTGATTGTATACCTTCCCCCTGTGTTCGTTCCCCCTGTGTAGTGGCGGTGGAACTCGAACCAACTTGGCCAAATTGATTGACCACTCTTCTTCCCCCTGTTTTGGCAGCATCTAAAATCCTCGGGAAAAAGTAAGTATCTGCCTTTTGTTGCACTCGTATCTCACGATCAAGAGATAAACTTTCCTCTTGCTTCCCTTTGAGATCCTTGATGTCCTTAGCCATATCATGCAGCAAATCAACCATTGAGTTACAAGTCCCATAAATTGTTGTATTTTCTTCTCTAACTTTCTGGACTTCTTCGTTTTGGACTTTGCAGAAATTGTCAACAATTTTCCTTATTTCTTCCAATTGTTTCATCTGATGCGTGTACATGCCTTTCAAAATGGTAACTTGCGCTTGGATTATTTCGGTCATGGCGGCTTTATCCTTTTGAAAATTCACACTCCATTCGGCTTTGAGTGTCGTGACCTCATCACGCAATACTGGGTTGATTCGTGCACCTTTCTTATCAAATTCATTCATTTTGTCACTCAAGGCTTGAATTTTGTCATTTGTAGCCTTGGTAGAATTTTCCAACCTTTCATTGAATTCTTCGAAACCATCCTTTATATGCTCAAATTGTTGCTCCAATTCACTCCTTAAATTTTCAAAATTGTCATTTTGTACGGCACTTGAGCTCCCCACTTGAATTCCAATTTCCTCCACAACATGCTCTACATGTTGCTCTTCAACTTGCTCCATGGGTTCCTCTCCAAGTTGCTCTTCAACTTGCTCCAAAGATGTTTCAACATTATTTGGAATTTCCTCTCTTGTCTCGGCTTCAACATCAAAGTGCACATGAAAATTTCCTTGTTCCTCCTCAATATCTTCTTCATTTCCACGAACTAATCCCTCACTTGGAGTGTTGAGACCAACACTTTCAAGAACCTGACTTAATGTTGTTCTCGGCTCATCTCTTTCGGCAACACAAACACCTTCGATATCACCAACTCTAAACTCTTCGGCAACTCCAACAACTTCTATATTTGTTCCTCCTTGACTAGGCAAATTGAGATCAACAATATCCTTTCTTCTTGGACGGGAACTACCTTCTCCTTGAGTCACATACTCCATTTCCCTTGGTTTTCTCTTTTTGTTCCTTTTCAATACAAAATTGTCTCTAGTCAATCCTTTAACTACACCAACTCTCACTCCCTTCCTCCTTAAAATTTCACAGACTAAAAGGCCATTTCCTACATGCCCTTTAGCTTTCACAAAGTGACACAACCTCTCAAACATAGATCTACTCCAGTCTACGCTTATCCCGTGAAATACGGCATACATGGCTCGGGCATATTTGAGAGATAACTTGTCATTTCCTCCTAACAATTGATACACACATTTTTGTATCACATCCGCCAACAACTCAAATTCCCATCTCAACTCCACTTTGTATCCAGAAAAATCCGGAACAATTTTCATCTCATTCACACGCACAATTCTCCAAAATTCGTCATGATC
>NXFB01000659.1:7658-26220 GCA_002525835.2 Ipomoea batatas | reverse complement strand
ACATGCTATCACGGCCATCACGGCCGGGATGTGGCCTGTGACCTAGAGGCCTCTAAATCGCTGTTCAGAACTGGAATTCTGCCCATGCTATCACGGGTTGGGTCACGGCCGAGAGGTAGCCCGTGACCCAGAGCCCTCGTTTGCCCTGTACACACTGGAATTTTTCCGACGCCATCACGGCCTGGGTCACGGCTGGGATGTGGCCCGCGACCCAGAGCCCTCTTTATGCCTGTTACGCACTGGAATTTCTTGGCGGCTGTCACGGCCGGGATGTGGCCCGTGACCCAGAGCCCTATTCTGCTCTGTAGCTACTGGAATTGATGCCCAGGCATCACGGCTGGGGTCACGGCCGTGATCTAGAGCTCTCTTTTCGCACTTCTGTTCTTTTCGCGCCCAAGTTCGGTTTCACCTGCAAGTTAGTCCAAAATATGTCCTAAAATTGTTCTAAGGCCTAACCTCTTCAATTCTAACCATTCCCCACTCTCTCAAAGGTAAAAGAAAGCAAATCTCACAGCAAAACAACCCCAGAGAACACCCTGTAAACAAAGAAAAATCCCTAATTTACTCCGAACTAAAATAAAAAGAAAAATGCAGTAAAACAAAGTGCAAAAAGTAAAGGATAACATGGGGTGCCTCCCATGAAGTGCTAAGTTTACTGTCGTCAGCTCGACTCAACCTCATGGATATCAGGTGGGATTGTGGACCACGCGATCCGGTTGCCTTTTGAAAATAGACAGCTCCCTCATCCATCTTTTGTAGAAACCACCCAGACCAGAGAACTTTTTCTTTTGTTTCAGCACACTTGACAGTTCAGGGGGTCCAGGATCAATAGGGGAAACATGCAAATCCCCTATCTCAATCTTTCTACTCTCACCAGTGCCCTCACCCAGCCCTTCTATCAAGTAATACTCATCAACATATGAGGGCTGGTGCTTCGCCATTTTGAATATGTCAAATTCAATCTTGTTCTCTGCCACCTCCATCACTAGTTTTCCTCTTCTCACATCAATAAGTGCACCAGCAGTAGCTAGAAAAGGTCTACCAAGTATTATAGGAACCTTGGCATCTTCCTCTATATCCAGAACAACAAAATCCCCCGGTATAAAATACTGATCAATCATAACCGGGACATCCTCTAGAACTCCCACCGGACGCTTTATGGAGCGATCCACCATCTGAAGGGTCATGGAGGTGGGTTTTGGTGTTCCCAGGTTGAGTCTCTTACATAAAGAATATGGCATAAGACTAACTAACACCGGCAGCCAGATCACACAGGGCACCCCCAACTACAAATCCACCAATGATGCAAGGGATGGAAAAGCTACCTGGATCATTCAGCTTAGGAGGGAGTTTGTGTTGAAAAACTACACATGTCAAGGTTCCTTCGCTCAGATCCACCACCGCACTCTTCTCTGGCTTTTTCTTATTGCCTAAAATATTCTTTAGAAACTTCTTATAGGATGGAATCTGAGTGATTGCTTCAACAAAAGGTATGGAGATCTCCAGCTTATCCAACATCTTATGGAACTTGCTCTCTCTATCAGACTCCTTTGATTTCCACAACCTCTGTGGGTATGGTAGCAGGTTGTAAGGTATAACCGAGACATCTACCTTCTGGATCTTCCTTCCATGCTTCTTACTTGGAGCACTCTCATCCTGCTCAGGAACTTTTCTCCTTAACACTATCTCCTTGCACCACAGGCTCCTCCTCACTATCATCAAGAATATCCTCAACCTGAACACCCTCATCCTTCTTATCAGCTTTCTCAAGCACTGGATCATTCGAATGAAAGGGGGGGGGTTTCAAAGCTAATCCACTTCTAGTGGTGATTGCATTAACCTGGTGCCTTGGATTTTCTATGCTTGCTGGCAGTCTACCATTCGAAGATAAAGGTTGAGTAGAAAACTGATTACCTCATCCTTGTTGCTGAGCCTTAAGACCATCTATTTCTGCTTGTAGTTTGCCAAACAGTTGAAGATGCTCTGCTTGTAGCTTGCCAAACTGAGCCATCATAGTGTTCATGAGAAGCTGTATATCAACATCCTGAGATGGTCTAGATGAACCTTGACCCTGAGTGGTCCCAAAATTCTGATTCCCTTGCTGGAACTGCCCTTGATTGGGATTCTAATTATTCTGATTATTTCTCCACTGAGTTCCTTGGTTGCCACCTCTGTTTCCTTGATTACCTTGAAAACCTGGTTGATTGTTCCTCACTTGATTGCCTTGATTGTTCCAAGAGGGAACAAACTGATCTCTTCCTTGTTGTTGATAGGTCCCATAACCTTGCCCATGGCCTTGTGGTCTAGAATAACCAATGAGATCAACTTGCTCCACATTAGACTGAGGTACTTGGTTACCGAAGTCTAACAGAGGACATGTCTGAGCTACATGATTTCCACCACAAGTTGCACAACAGGCTACAAGAGGTACTTGTGGCATAGAATAGGGGTTAGGAACATAAGGACTCTGTGGAATTAGTGGAGGCTGAGCAACTGCCTGGACACTCTGAGTAGGGCCCTGTACTAACTCCTTTAGCATGTGTTGTATGGTATCCAGCTGAGCCTGCATTGCCATCTTCTCTCCAACTTCGAACATCCCAGCTTTCTTCTCTCTCTTGGGTATATCATCCCCCTCAGTGTACCAGTAAGTATTGTTAGAGGTGATCCTCTCAATCAACTGCTCTCCAGCTGCTGGTCCCATATCAATGAAAACACCCCCAAAGGATGAGGTATCTAGAATAATCTTTGACCGGTTAGACAACCCCTCATAGAATGATGACATAAAATCACCTGGGGTAATCAAATTCTTCGGACACTGCCTCCTCAATTCTTTAAATCTCGTCCAAGTCTCAGGAAGATCCTCATTACCAAACTGCTGAAAATTCTGAATTTGCTTCTTTAGCTTGGCAACTTTGGAAGTAGGACAGTACTCTTGCATGAAAGCCTTGTGGAGCTGTTCCCATGTAATGAAGTGGTTGGCTGGAAAGGAATTCAACCAACGTTGTGCTTGATCTCTTAGGGAAAAAAGGAAACAGTCTCAGCTTGATGGCCTCACTAAGAACACCATTCATCTTGATGGTCTAGCAGATACGATCAAAATGAACTATGTGGGTTTTTGGGTCCTCAACCCGAGATCCTCCAAACTGATTATTCTGGACCATCTGAATGAGTTGTTTCTTCAACTCAAAATTATTTGCTTCAATTCCTGGGTAGACAATGCAATCTTCTTCAGTGAACTCAGGAGCTAAATGGGCTGCTATTGGTTCTGCTTGTGGGACCTGCTGGGCAAACTGCTGGACCAGGTTGGGATTCATCTGATGGAGAAGATTTTGCATCCCAACCCCATAGCCTGGCTGCTGGTACACCGGCTGCTGCTGCATGAAAGGAGCTCTGAATCCTCCCCCAACATAGACATTCGGGTTTGGATCGGCCCTGAAGTTCTGTGCCTGATTCTGAACATTTGGATTTGGGGGGTCAGCACGAACTCTAGGGTTGTCCCCAACTGTCTCTCTCTGCCTCGGGTGCTGTTGTGTGTTGGCACCAGTATGGGCTGGTTGCCCAGTATTGCTACTATCTCCGGTCTCTATGTCTACTTCGAAGTCCTGGAACTCTCGAAGCCAATCACGTAACACCTTCTTCTCCCTCCTTAACTTCCTTTCAAGATTTAGATCGTAGGGACGAAGATTCGTGCTCCCTTTCGATCTAGTGTGCATAAAAGGAGGGTAACCTGCTGTCTAACACAACCACAACCACTCTTGGGAGGAACTAGTTATGGGTTAGTGCAAATAAATTTATTTTTTTTTTCGAATAAAGAATAAAATAAAATAAAACTTGATCTCCTAAAATTCCCTAACTCTAATGCTATTAAGAAATTAATCACACAATCAAACCAAATAAACCAATCCCCGGCAACGACGCTAAAATGTGATGAGCACAAATGATGAGTGGAGAAAGGGTGTAATGTCGTTCCGCTGAGGATTG
This sequence comes from Ipomoea batatas, assembly GCA_002525835.2. NCBI lineage: Eukaryota > Viridiplantae > Streptophyta > Magnoliopsida > Solanales > Convolvulaceae > Ipomoea > Ipomoea batatas. The sequence goes on along the minus strand of NXFB01000659.1, from coordinate 22,239 downwards.
GTGTTACGACACGAAACTATGTGAATTACCAGGCACTAGAGTATATGAATTTATAGAATCCAAGTAACAAAAACTGAATGATGTGGAATAAAAGAAAGCAATTAATTAAGGTGAAAACTATATGATAAAGGTATGGGCCAGATTAGGGGGATTGTAATCTTGATGTTCCAACCAACTCAGGATTAGGGAAAGAATAATTAACCAAGGGATTTATGAGCAATGCACTGAAGAATTCAAGTCAGCTACTTTCGTAATCAATAACAAGAAATAGGCTACAATTGCCCCACTGTCGTGATGCATCAATTATAACCTTAAACACCTAAGCATTGTAAGCCCCCAAAATTACCTCTACTTTCATAGCAGGAAAATTAGGTTGAAATTGGTAAGGCTCGAGGTCTCCATCCAACTTTCGTTGTAATGAATCCCTCTCCTAGACTAGCAATTAATTGTGACCATCAATCAAAAACAAGTAGAATGAAATCCCCAAATCAACATAAACCCTAGGTAAGATATTCAATCCCTTTATGCAATTAATTACCAATTGAACATCATGATTAACAATGGATCCCTAATCCAAACCCATAAACGAACTACTCCCGCATGATGAGAGTAAACAAAACAAAGCAATAATTAATAACCATAAACATTGCAAGAAAGTAATAAAGGAATAAGAGAACTTAACTGATAAAGAACAAATCCAATCTTCAATCTTTGATTCCAATCTTGAAATAAAGTAATATAATGTAAAACTAGTCTAAACTATGTTGGGGAAAATATAAACTAAAAACTAGGGTTCAGAACTCTGTACGGGAACTTTTTTCAATTGTAGAGAATAGGTCAAATATATAAGAGGTAGATGGGCCTTGGCCCATTAGGCAGCTTCCAATTCTTTTCCAACTTGTATTCTTCCTTGTAATTCTCTTTTCTTCCAGAACTTGTCCAAAATATTCCAATATTCTTCCTTTGTTGTTCCTTGTAGATAATTCAACACTTGGACAATATAACACACAAACAATTCCCAATTTCACTACGATACAAGAAAATAACCTTCAAAACAACTAGAATAAGGGGTGAGTAATTGTACAAAATAGCAGATATCAATATGTATGCAAAGTTTGAGACACATGCGAACGTGGGAACACACAAACCCAGATGATATGATCAACACAGTACGTAAAGGGTTAGTATGTTAAAACATGCAAATATGTAAAGTGCAGTAAAGTAAATGAGAGGCAGAGATTTATAGTGGTTCGGAGATGGTGTAATTCTCCTACTCCACTTCTTCCTTGCTCCAAGGAAGGTTTCCACTATCTTCAATCACCTAGATACAATAGTGAAACTCCCGAGTGCTACGCACAAATGTACACTAAACCACGAGCTCTTCGCACAAAGCTAAGCTCCCGAGCGCTACGCACAAAGCTACGCTCCGCGAATGCTACGCACAAAGCTACGTTCCTGAACGCTACGCACAAAGCTACGTTCCAACTAAGTGTTACGCACAAAGCTGCACTTAGTTCACCCGAGTGTTACGCACCCAGCTACACTCCTTTCTACTCTCAGTAGAGATACACCTTTTGTTTAAAAGAAATACGGATTTCTTTTTCTAAGACTTGAATTCCTCTCGTGTATAGCTCAATATCTCAGCACTTTGTATTTTTATCGCATTCACCGCTCGGAAGCACCACTTGTTGATTTTCACGTTTTTGTTCGTAGTGCTGTATATCAACCGTGCTTGTCTTCAAGTCTTCTTGGGCTTCTTATAATTCAAAGAATTATTTTCCCGTTATGAACATTCAAAATTTGAACGTTCACTTGATCTGATTGGTCATTCCAATCTGATCTTGATGGCCATACCTTCTCATTTAATGACCATACCGTTGATCTGATAACTTGCTAAGTTGATCAGATAAAATCTCCATTTTGATCTGCACATTTAATGTCGCTGGTAACTTTTGACAAATTACCTATGTAAATTGCTCACAAAGTCTTCTTTTACGGCTTTATTGATCCTTGAAACTTGTAGCCTCCAATTTTTGACTTTGTTGCCTTCTCAGCTTGATATTGCAGACTTTGTATCCTTCAGAGCTTGATATTTTTTACTTTGTTGTATTATTGAATTGATCTTGGGCAAGTTGATATTTTAAACATTTACCGGGTGGCTCTTGCTTGAGTATGAACAATGATCTTCAGAAAATCACCACCTTCATATTTCTTCTGGTTCAGGATATTACGTACTGAACCCAAAATATTTGAGGCATGCAAAATATGGATAAGTATAAATTGCACTCCAAGTTACTCCATAACATGCTCCATAGTGCTTTAAATTAGCCTTCACGCATGTAGAAATGGTGTAGTGTTCACGCGTATGTAATCCATGCAAAGTTACTCCATGTTGACTTTGACTTCCTCCATCACTTGCTCCATTGACCAAACTAGCTCTATTGACCAAAAAATTAGCTCCAAAGACTTTGGCCGTGTAACTTGCTCCCAAGCTTCTTTCTTAGTAATAAAATGTAGCAAGTAAAATTCAAACACTGGACCATTAGGTATATGCTCAAGTCTTTAACCATTTCTCCATTTCAGCTCATTTGGTCATATCCATCAAATAAATATATTTGATCCTTCTTAGCATTGTATAGCGTATGGTGTAGATGTGACACCCCAACCTTACACAAGCTGAGATAGATAAAAATTTAACACAACAGCTGTCTATCTCAACCAACAACAGAACATAGCGGAAGCGAATTTAAAACCTAAGGGCGTCAGCCACATCTAGGTAAGATAACACAGCCTAGATGCACAGGCTAACCATAAGAAGCTGAACTGTATAAACGATAATCCTTAAATATAACTCAAAACATCCAACAACTAAACCAAAGTATATAGAATTCTCAAAACGGCACACAGGCCAAAGCATAAGTCTAAAAACATAACCACTATCTATGCCTCCTCTGACGGGTATATCTCTATCGCGCTCACGCATAGACTTTAAGGCAACCTGGAAAACACACAAAGAACCATTAGCAAAAGACTGCTAAGTAACCACCATTCACACCCGCAATGAGATATAGATATATATATAAGTTGTAAATAGGTTTACACACCCGTATAGAATATAAACACCAACAAACTGTTCAATAATTCAATCAAGGATACTCAACAATGATAAACTGAACGAATCATCAACCAAGACTCTTCCAACGAAGCCAACATTCTACAAGGAATATATATATAATAACGAATCCACAAACGAGATACCAACTGAACACAACCATAAAGGAACAACCAGCCATAACCAAGAATCATAAGATATTAATCAAATAACCATAAGGAACTCACAACCAAAGAACCGAAAGGAAATCTCAACACCAACCACCAAATCCTCACACCAACCATCATACCAAAACCCAACCACAGACAGAAGTCCGAATCCAGAAATCTGGTACGCAGGGGTGATGAGCCCAATCACAGGGACCGAAGTCCAATCACAGGGACTGTAGTCCAATCACAGGGGTAATCAACCCAATCACAGGGGTAATGAACCCGAATCACAGGGACCGAAGCCCAATCACAGGGACCTAAGTCCAATCACAGGGGCAAGAGCCCAATCACAGGGGTAATCAACCCAATCACAGAAAGCAATAGCCAATAGTAGCACAGTCCAATCACCCAACAACCACCAAGAGATACTCAAAGATCCACTACCACATACTCATACTCAACTTAGCCCAAGAACCATCACTCAGAGTGTTCATCTTAGATACGAACACCAACCAACTTCCAAATAATATAATCAAGGATTCAACCAACCAAATAACAGACTCATATCGTGGACTAAGAGGTATGAATAAATACTCAGAATCAAGGTAACATATTCAATAGAATACTCTAACAAACTTAGAATGAAAGGGGAAACCAACCACGGATCACTCACCAATCACTACCACCTTACTCTTACGGAAGACCCCAGCGGTTACATTATCCCGCTAGAGAACCCCGCAAGAGCAATTCCCACATACCAAATCAGACTCAGCTCAGTATACAAAGAAGAGATTCCAGAATACAAAGATCAGATCCCAATACACCAACATTCCAACCAACGGAGGTCAAATAACATGGAAATCCAACCAATCAAATAATCATAACAACACTAGGCAAAGGATCAAGACACAAGTCCAAGAATCCAATAAACACAATCAATAATAGGCTAATAATCAAGGAATTTCAGGATTTCCAATCACCAAATATTATCATATAGAGTGAGAGTGTAGAAAATAGATTTTGATGGACATAGTGGTTACCTTTGAAGCGTATTTAATCCGAAAGCGTACTAACTTTACTCGTAAGCTAGGTCCAAAGCAACACCAAACTCAAAGCTCGGTTCATAATCGTGAACCTGAAGAATTAATATAACCTAATACCATTACTAAGACTATTAATAACGATACTAATATTCCTAATCGGGCCATTATAACCTATAATCCTATAATCCATGCTCTAGGCTAATATAATATGACCATATGAATTATACTTAATCTAATTACTAACTAATACTAAAACAAGTTATGATCAATAATATTATTCTAAACTTAAACTATAATATTGTAACTAATACTAGCCATAAGCTTAATATTAATTAACCAAGAATATTACCTAAAAGAACCAATCATGCTAGTTCATGAGCCTCCAAGGGTTCGAACCCGCGCCCTCCAACATGCCACTCAAGCACTTCACCACCGCACCACTCCACCACATTCGGCTGTGTTTGCAACCACCAGGCTACTATCCTTCGCCTGAGCTTCGGCCACCTTACGGAAAGAGAGAGACCGAGGACTCGTCGCCGTTGAACTGCTGTTGCGAGGCCACCATTTGCAGGGGGGAGGACTACCGCCGACGCTCCTTTGAACCGCGGAGCTTGTCACCGCCGGAGAAGAGGAGTCGTTCACTCCTACCGTTGCTGTCGTTGCTTGGTCGAATGGAAGACGATAGCGGGGATGCCAGGGCCGCCATGCTGCTCCGCCATTGCCTCATGGAAGAGAGAACGGAGAGGGAGGTACCGTTGAGTTCCACCGTTGCTCCCACCCGCAGGGTTCCGCATCGATGAAGAAGAACAGGGGGGGGAAAGAAGGGACGTCGCCGGTTCGCACTGGTCTTCCTCTCCGGAGCAGGACGTCGACTACCGCTCGGGTTCGCCGGTGCCGCCTTGATTCTCCTCTGTTGTTGTTGCCGTCCACACGTCGTCGAAGGAGGGAAAAACAGAGGTGTATGGCTGCCGTTCGTCATCCTCGCCCGAATGGTGACACTGGAGGCCACCATTGCCGTTGTCTTGGAGCTCCACTAACCGCCACCCACCTTCACAGCCCGCCTTGACGCCCTCGTTGCCGGCTGCTTCAAGATGAGGTCACTGCCGAGAGCTTCGTCGTCGGTGCCCGCAGCTCACACCGCATGGAGGAGGGAACCCGCTGCGCAGTTCGGCTCCTGTCGCTGCTACCGCCAGTCGTCCACATGCCGTAGCTGCTGCTGGGGAGCCACTACACCAATGGGGAGGCAAGGATTTACGGAAGGGGTTCATGGTGGTGTTGGTTCTTAGCTAACAGAGAGATCGGAAGAGAGAAGAACACGAGAGGGAGGAAATGCTGCGCTAAGATTTTCACTTACGTAGCTAGGTCTAATTGTGGTAGGATTTTCCAAAAATAGATTAGGCCAAAACTATAAATGTTAATTGGGTCAAGACTTATTTATTTTGGGCTCAAGGATAATTATAGATACCTTATACATATACTAATAATTATGGTTCATGGGCTTAGACTAGTATTTTAGTTCATACTTATAATCTAGTTTTAAAATAATTCTTGGGTCCATAGCCCATAATAAACACCATATACTATTATATATATATATATATATATATATATAAATAGGTGTTTGGGCTAAGAACATTTTAATATAATATAATAATAAATATAGGTAGTCCAAAGAAAATACATTATTCCAAGCCCAATAATAAAATGATTATATTTAAGAAATCATCCTCATAATCATTTAGTAGGAAAATAACCCCTTATTATATTCAAGAGAGTAATAGGAAATTTCGGGGTGTTACAGTAGAGATAGTGGATCTTGAGCTTCTTCTCGGTTTTGACTATTTGACTTAAACTTCCTCCATTTGACTATTCTTGCTCCATGAGTTGCTCCATAGACCAAAATTTTGACTTTGAGCGTGATACTACTAGTTCCATTCCTTGCTCTCCAATGCTCAAAATGTTCTCAAAAGGATTTGAACTTGAGTCTTCTAACAACAATAACTTAGCCTTGTCCATTGGATCATATACACTCATGTGTATAGTGGAAGTAAATGACTCACAAGAGTCATTACAAAATGAACTCTATAAGACAATATTTCGAACCAAACTATTGTCAAGACTTGCTTTTCGGGTCCAAACTCTACACTCTAAAAATAAAAAGGGGGATTTCTAAAATTACAATATGGCTCATCAAAACTATTACAATTTTATTCCTAACAATATAAATGATGACTATGCACAAAAAAAGTCATACATTCTAGAATAAAATGCACAAGACAAGATACCAAGCGTACCGTTCATCGGAAATTACGATAGAGACTCGTGTTGATCGCGTGCTAGTTGTATGGTAATACGTCGATTTTACATATGAACAATATTGCAAAATGGAATAAATATAATGTAAATGAAAGGGCTTGTGATAATGAGCATGATAATAATATTTATAACACCCAAAATGAATAATAACACCCAAAATGGATAAACAACTACAACAAGCCCAATAAATCAAAGTAGGCATCTTCTTTTTTTAATAATACTGGCCCAGGTTTGACCGAAAAGGGCTAGACCCAGCCCAAATCCATATAATCATCATCTTTTTCAATCAGCCAAACTTAGCAGCAATGAGAACAACCAGCGCCGAACGAAGCTACGAGGAAGAACAACAACAATCCAAAACTGGTGTCGCCTAGAAGAAGAGAGGGAGCAGTGACGTCGTTGGGAAACCAGCTTCACCACCATCGTTTTTCCTCTTCGCAACCCTCCTTCCTCACCGGGACGTCGCCCATCGTCACTCATAAGCGTGAACAAAATCGCAGCCTCCAACGCAGCGCCCAATGGCGTTGGTTACAGCCATCGTCACCACCTTAATGGGATAGAGTAGCGACTAAAACTAGCAGGGTCGCTTGAAGAAGGGAAGAAGACAATGACGACGGTGGAAAACCAGCCCGCCTCTACCTTCGCCACCTCTCCCTAACACGACACCTACCAACGCCACCTACACAGGTCGCTGAAAAACTAACTCTCCGGCAGTTTCTAGTGACTTCTGTTGGAAAAATGGCATAAATGACATTTTAAGTGGCCATTTTGTGGTATAAATATATGTAGGGACCACATCTCGGGTCAAAGTGGATTCGGATTCTTCGTAGTGAGACGAAGATATCGATATATTATACGCTCAAAATGGATAATGAGTGAATGAGAAATTGGTTCTCAAAGTAGACCCATTGAGATGGAAAAAATGTGGGAAAAGCTTTAAGGAAAACCTTTGTCCCACATTGGTATGGGAAGAGGATTTCACCCACTATAAATACAAGAGTCTTTTTAAGGCTAATTGACTTGTATGGCGTAGAGGCTCTCTCTTGCGTGCAGGGGGGTGCAAATCAAATCCCAAAATGAGTTCGAAAAGGCTTGAACTCGTGTGCGCTGGCACCTGCGGGCACGAATGTCGTCCGGAAAATTGGCTGGCCTTATAGGCTAAGTTATGCCGAATTTTCAAACATTTTTCCATCTCAGTACCACACAAACCTTCGAGAGGTCTCGACCTCTCGCAGTAGCGCCGCGGCAAGGGTGGCAGTTCGAGACATCACTAATGTATCGTTGCACGCCTTGGCCGTGCGAGATATCAGCGATGTCTCGTACCTCGGCAACGCGCGAGACATTAGCGATGTCTCGTGGCACGCGGTAGCGTTCGAGACATCAAGCGATGTCTCGATGCGGGTGAGTTACGCCCGAGAGATGCGATCTCTCGAAGGAAGCCGGTCTTGCGGACCTCTCGAAGGATGATGCCTCGAACCTTTCTCACGCGCGATGTCTCGTGGCTTCTAGGGTAACTCGTAGTGATCTCTAGTAGCGACGTATCACTTCCACTATGACCGTTGATAAGAATGACGTTTGGCATTAAGTAATTAATGTGATTAAATCCTGCCATTATTTCTTACTAATGGACTGTTAGTGGGAAGTTAATTTCGTGCTTAGTGGATGGAGGTTACTTATGAAGAGTGAATGCCATTAATCCCTTTCTCTACTATATATTACCAGGTTGAGCAGGAGATATACACACGTAAGAAAACTGGTTTTGCACCTCGAAACTCTGCTCTTCCTTCGTTCTAGCCACCGGTATTCATCCCACGTTCTCGTTCGCCAGATCAAAGTTTGTTTGCTCAAATGGCGGATCGTAGTACGTTTTGTCCTGGGAAACCTAGACTGCAATGCTCCAGCACCCCGGGAGGCGGTAAATAAGGTTTTAAGGACAGAGGCAACTCGACTCGTACTTACGACTAACCTAAAGTCCGTTCTTCTCCGTCCCACCTATTACAGGTTTATCTAACCTTTGTTGTATGTTTAAATTCCTGGAATTTCTTGTTTTCATTTTTTTTTGTAATCCTTCGTGGATTATTATTTCTTGTAATATTTTGTTTTAGTGGATTTTCTATTTCGTCCTTATTTATTCATTTCTAATTCTCAAATACCACGGAGAAATGGAAAATCCAGCCTTACCCTTGTTTGTTAAAGGGGATGAGAACGGTAATGTTGTTGTGAACAACAATGGAGGGAACGGCAATGTTGTTGCACATTCCCAAGCACCGGTGAATGTTGGTTCACAGAATGGTGTGGGCATCACGGAAAATGTTCCCACGATGCAGGTACCTTCGGTACCAAATGGATCGGCTATTAGTCCTAGAGGATCCAGTGGTTTGATTACTACATGGTCCGAGGACTGTGGTAGTGTGACCAATGACTTTGATCGTAATCGAGTGAAGGTCAAGCGAAAGCTTAGTCCTGAACAAGTTTATGTGAGGAAGGTGAATGGTCATTACGATGCGAACCGTCATCCTGGTGAAAAGGTTAAAGACAAGTTTGCTAGGATTAATGGGTACGATGGATGGTTGGACGAGTGAAGGTCACAACCGGATTCCGATGTTCTGTGATGAGATCACCCTGAGAGAGTGGACTGCTGATCAAATGGAACAAGGCACACGGAGTGATGGACTACTACGAGATAAGGATTATGAAGTTTGATTTCCAATTGTAATCTCCTATCTAGTTGAATTTATTTTAAATAAATTTGTAGTAGTACCCTTGTAATATTTTTATTGTTTTAAAAATATATATGTTCCATTGAGAAGTATTGAATCACAATATACATGCAAATTATTTTATGAAATAATTTTTGATGTATGATTCAATATTTTATATGCTTTGTGCATGTGTAGCATTTGTGTGAGAAATGCTAATATGGTTAATGACCAACAAATGTAACTCGTGTGTTACATGATTGAAATCATGTAACGAACCTCGGTTCTAGATTTCATGGGAAAATCAATTGTCAAAAATTGAAATAACCTTATAATCGTGAGCATTACAGCTTAATTGTTTCAAATTTTTTAAGTGATATTCTTAATGCGATTATAATGGTTTGATTCAACTAGTTGGAATTTTGGTTGATTTGATATCGATCGGAAATTCATAATTAGTGTGAATTTAATTGAGACAAATGATGGAATGTTGGGTCAATAATAGAGGAATTGAGCTTAAGTGCTAATGTTGTAGTACTAACGGAAAGGCTCAATTAGCTGCTAACTATTTAGCAATTCGGTACGCTGTAGTACCTATTTACATTTGGTTAAAGCTTAATCGCTTAAAGGAAAATGTATTTAGCACTGGGTAAGTGGGTTTTATACACCACTAACGTACCAACGTAATAGTGTTTCGTACACTAACGGACTAGTGTATTATTAGCACTTTAAGGGCTAATTGGATTCACTAAGAAAGTGCACTACGGCCCTAACGTCTAAACGGCTTGTTTAATACCAAGATTAATCCATTAGTCAAGGCACTAATCGTAGTGCATAACGGGATTAAAGATGGAAATAAAGCTCAAGCTAGTGGGAGTTGAAATGGTTGTCACAGTCATGTGAAATGAAAGCATATGGGAGAGTGTTAGTCTTCCGGAAAGAGGTGATTCAAGCACCTCTCGTGGGGTTTAATCGCAACTGTTAAAGGTTGCTACCCCTTCCACCTCTCATGGTCGTGAGGGGCAGTTTGATACAGCTTATACCTTGCGAGAAGAGGTTGTTTATTGCTTTCAGGACCGCTGTTGCGGTGTGTTATTCTTTATAAGAATAAAAGTGGAAACCAAATTAATTGTAGAATTAATGCAGTTAAAAGCGATCGATGTGGTGAAAAAGAAACACCTTCAGGTGATCTCTATGTTGTTATTATACTTGAGAGTATAATGTGGATTCACCTCAATCGAACGATGCTACCGAACACGATTATCAATACGTTGATATGTTCAGGCCTACCACAGGAATGTGGGGGTGAGGCAATTGTCTTTTGGACAAGCAAAAACCTTTTAATGAAGGTTCCCTACAAAGTAACTCGATAAGGTTCCTTACGAGTGTGGATAGATTTGAGCTATTCTATTGATACTTGAAATGTGGGGTTTGTAACTCGATAAGGTTCCTTACGAGTGTGGATAGATTTGAGCTATCCTATTGATACTTGAAATGATGGGGCGGCTTGCCAAATGTGTTTTGCTCTTACTACTAAAGTCCATGTCTCGGACGGACGTATGTAAGAACATAACGAATCAGAAATTTATCGTTCGTTGAAGATGGTTTTTCTGTGAAGGTCAATTGAAGGACATAACACCCGAACTCATAGCTAAACGTAGCTAATGAGTAATGATTTGGAAAATCCTATAATCCAGATTTTCTGACTTACATATTAGAATGTGATGAGCACAATCTAACTTGTTAACTAGAAAATGGAATGGAGTTGGTAAGGATTGGAAAACTCATGTGGTTCGATTTGCATAGTCTAACTTGTTTACTAGAAATTGGATCAGGTTTTCTAACACGGCTTGTTAGAAAAATAAAGCCTCGTATGGATGTAGAAATTGTGTTTTCTACGAATGTCCATGAGAAGTTAAATAAGTTTACCTCTTGTGATTGGACAAAGTCACCTCTTGTGACCAGCCAGGCTATTCAGGGAATAATTCTGGAAATTACATAATTAACTTCAAGTTAAGTCCAATACTAACTTTAAGAATTAATCTCCTGATTAGTGGTGGGTCAGTTCGAAGGGTGCAAATTGGTTTTGTACCAAAAAGAGGCTATAAGGTGAAGTAGATTCTATCTTAGAGAATCATACTTCAGAACTAGTTGTTCTTCCTCCGGGTTATAAAACCTTTGGATCCTAGGTGGATCATCGGTTGGAAGATAAAACTGGTTAACTTCATTGAAGTATAAGGACAGGCCAGTAATTGAAGATTACTTGTGAGTGTCTTGATTACTTTAATGTGTATTCTCTCGTGTGAGAATAAAAATCCATAAGGATGATACTTGCCTCAACCACGGTGTGGGATTTGGAAGTTCATCAAGTGGATTGAATAACCATTTCTTTATAGTCAAGGAACAGCCTAAGGGCTTTGTTGGTTCCTCGCTATGAAAGAAAGTGGGTAGCTTGGTAAAATCCTTGTATGGTAAAAACAATAAACCTGAAATATTGGCACGTGATGTTTTGATCATACAATGATAAACCAACGAGTTTAGTATAAACAAAATGACAAAAGGTCTATAGACGATGGTGTTACCATATGTTTATACACGATAAACTCATCGTGGGTAGAAAACGATCGAGTGATCAAGTCTACCAGGATCATGTTAAATTGGAAATTTGACGTGAAAGATATGATATTGGCAATATTTAAATCTTCGAGATTAAAATCATGAGAGGACGTGATAGGTCTCGTGTGAAGCCAATCTCATTGTATTGATTAGTTCCTTGCAAAAGGATGATAATCAAGTGGCTTGGACAACGTTAGATACTAACTATCCAAAAATCACAAAGATTATACTTCTCGATGAGAATACACTCCCATGATTGGTAAGTTCAATTGTATCTAAGTGTTGTATTTGGCCAAATACTTCCTTGCGGTTTATAAACTCTGTAGTGATACGAGTAACCCTAGTGCTACGCACTAGAAGGCAATAGTGGAAAATTATGAGATACCTTTGGTATACTTATGATTTTAGACTACACTACGGGCGATATCCAAACTGTACTTGGAAAGTATAGTGCGTTAATCGGATATCAAAAGGATGTTAAGTCCATGAATGGCTACATGGTTGATGTGAGCCGGGGTAGTCAGTCAAAAGTGGAAATTATCGTGATAGCTAGATCCTTATTGGAATCTACGCTGAAAACCTTAGAAAATATGTGTCTCGAGAGGTTGAATGGTAATGCCATTCGTGTTGAGAATGTTTCTGAGTTGGAAAACTCATACCTCCAATGTTATAGTTTTGCGATAGTCAATCCAAAAATTGGTTGAGTATGGAGTTGCATAGTAGTCTAGACATATAAGTCGTAGACATAATACCTGTTGGTCCCGATAGGGTGGTGAAAAGTCTAGAGGGGGGGGTGAATAGACTTTTCTAACAATTAAAAACTTTATAACACTTCAACCAGAGAGATTTCAAGTGAATAAATTCAACTTGAAATGTGCAGCGAAATATTGTACGGTAAACTGCTATAAAATAAAATTGCGTAAAACTGAAGAGATACTTGACATGCAATACTTTGGAAAACCTTAGAATAGCTCAAAGAATATGTATGCAAAGTGGAAACACACAAACCCAGATGATATGCTCAACACAGTATGTAAAGGGTTAGTATGTTAAAACATGCAAATATGTAAAGTGCAGTAAAGTAAATGAGAGGCAGAGATTTATAGTGGTTCGGAGATGGTGTAATTCTCCTACTCCACTTCTTCCTTGCTCCAAGGAAGGTTTCCACTATCTTCAATCACCCAGATACAATAGTGAAACTCCCGAGTGCTACGCACAAGGCTACACTCAACCACGAGCCCTTCGCACAAAGCTAAGCTCCCGAGCGCTACGCACAAAACTACGCTCCCTGAACGCTACGCACAAAGCTACGTTCCCAAACGCTACGCACAAAGCTACGTTCCAACCAAGTGTTACGCACAAAGCTACACTTAGTTCACCCGAGTGTTATGCACCCAGCTACACTCCTTTATACTCTCAGTAGAGATACAACTGTTGTTTAAAGAAATAAAGATTTCTTTTGTAAGACTTGAATTCCTCTCGTGTATAGCTCAATATCTCAGGACTTTGTATTTTTATCGCATTCACCGCCTCACACGCGTGTGAGCTGGCGTGGAGTCATTCCAGAGAGCTCCCACCAGAAACTTGCGCAATGTTTTAGTATTTAAGGGACATTTCAGCTAGGTTTAGAGAGTCTTTTGTCACATTTTCTATTCTACATTTTTAGATTAGGTTTAGATAGGATTAGGAGAGGATGAGAAGCTCCTTGGAGAAGAGAACTAGATCTCCATAGCCTTGAAGATCTTGTGGGTAACTTCTTTCATTAAAGATTTATTTTCTCCTTGGCTTCCTCTTACTTTTCCTTTTTCCTTGAATTTGTTTGCTTTATAGATTGCTCTTGTAGATATGTTTTCCTATCTTGATGCTTTGATGATGTTGAAGCTTATGAGAGGCTAATCCCTAGGATAGGGGCTAGATTGAATGGATGATTGGTGTTTATGATCTAATTTGATAATGAGTTTGATTTCTTTGGGGAATGTTGAATTTCTGTGTATGTTTTTGTATGATCTTGTTGGATCGAGGGCCCCGATCTCTCCAAGAGTTTAGGATCATCTCTTTGGCGAGATATCGCAAAGAGATGTAGCCCACTACTCACATCTCCCGCTCTCAATCTGAGAAGATGAGATCCGGAGGGAACTTGTAGACAAGGTGTTTGATAAAATTCCCTGTAACACCCCAATTTTCAACTCTTACACTTTATTACAAATCAGTAATCAGACGCTGCGGAAGCTTACATCTTATCAACAGAAAACTGAGTGTTACCGCCACGCTTAGGTATCTTTCCANTACTTACATTGTAACACCCCAATTTTCAACTCTTACATTTATTACAAATCCGTAATAATACATCAGCGGAAGCTTACATCCTATCAGCAGAAAATTGGGTGCTACCGCCACACCTAGAGTGAATTCTATCACCTCTTTGACAAACTCCACTCTAAGTGCACAGGCTAAACTTACAACATCGACATCCACTTCCATCCTGTTCAGAACTCATCGGCTACTGGAGTCCACACTAATCTGCAACTGATAAGAAACACATTGAAGTGTAGTTAGCGCGACGGCTAAGTAAGGAAATCCATTGTCACTTAGGCTATGACATTCATAAGATTATATCCCGATATGTCAAGGGAATTTTTATACGGA
>NXFB01000039.1:358240-369087 GCA_002525835.2 Ipomoea batatas | reverse complement strand
TATAGAAATTAAAAAAATTACCTGGAGTCCAATACGCAGCGGAAAGAAAAAATCTGCTAGACTGTTAGACCCAAATGCACTAGAACAAAGAATTCAATTTTCAGATCCCGAGGACAGTCCGAAGAGTTTCAAACCGAGCATTGTCCAAAGGTTTAGTGAACAGATCTGCTAGGAGTTGTCATAGTAGAGAGTCTTTGTGTCTTGTTTAATTCCATAGTCAGCTAGCATCTGTCTCATCCACAGAAGATGAGTACAGCTGTTACCAGTGGTAAAGTATTCTGCCTCGGCGGTGCTCAGAGAGATTGAGTTCTTTAACGTATTTGATAATACGATATACAGCTTTTAAGTGCGATTCTTTTGGATTTTCTTGGTACTCAGCACACATTCCAACACTATTCGCCAATCATGCTCATTTCAAACTCTTGTTGCATGACTTGCACTATTTTTCTGTGTAGAACCAAAGACAATATCATCAGCGTAAACTTGAGCTACAGTTAGATGCTTACCTGATCGTTTTATGAAGAGAGTTTTATAAATTCCCCCTCGAGTGTAGCCATTTTGAAGTGGGTACTGTTAGCCTTTCGTATCAGGCCCTTGGGGCTTGTTTTAAACCATATAGCGCTTTTTCCAGATTATACACATAGTCAGGATGTGTAGAATCTTCAGAACCCTTTGGTTGTGTCACATAGATATCCTCAGACAGATATCCGTTTAGAAAGGCTGTCTTTATATCCATTTGATATCGCTTGATGTTTAAGACACATGCAATGGACAGCAGAAGCATTATTGATTCCAGACGAGCTACAGGGGCAAACGTTTCTTCATAATCGATCCCTTCAATCTGCAAGTAGCCTTGGGCGACTAGGCGTGCTTTGTTCCGAGCAATGTTACCAGCTGAGTCGGTTCTGTCAGATATCGTGAGTTCCCTGTCATATGACACGAATAGCCGCTGTCAAAGTACCACTTTCCTTCTCATCCTGTACTTTTAGTATGCAACGAAACATGACAAACAAGGTCAATTTTCTTGACCCAGATTTGTTTGGTGAAGGGAGTAATGAACTTGTTGTAGTATTTTGTAGCCCTTTGATCCTTGTAGAAATAGTAGCATTCCGGTCTGGTGTGGCCACGCATCCTGCAGTAATGACAAATAGGTTTGGATGAAATACATTACCATAGCCTCGTCTAGTTGTACTAGATTTTTACAAAACACGATGTGATTCAGATTCTGTAACACGACGTTGTGGAGCTGAGCTTGATTCAGGTATGTCATGCACTGGTTCAGATTCTGTAAAACGGTCGTGTTGAGCTGTGTTTGATTCAGGTGCGTTATGACCTGATTCAGATTCTTTAACAAAGACAGTATCTTTGTTCTTGCCACCGGTGAAGCCAAGCCCAAATTTGGTAGTAGTTTGTCTTCCTGAATCTAGTATTTCATCAAGTGTAGATGTGGTGTCCATCATCTTGATTCGCCGTTTGAGAGTGTCCAACTCTTGTTGTAGCTTTTCCTCACGTTCTAGACTAGCCTTCAGTAGGATTTCTTTTTCAGAAGCTTGAGTTTTGTACACTTTTCTTGCATCTTCTAAAACACCAATTTGACTAGACAAAGAACGATGAACTTTAAGTAAAGCCTCCCATTTGGAGTACAATTTTTTGTATTCTAATTCATAAGACATAGGAGGTAACTCGCAATCTTCAGCTGAATTATATTCTCCACTATCTGATCCAGTGAGCTCTTCTGTGACAGGATCAACATTAGCTATTGTGGTGAAGGCCACAAAATTTCCAGAAATTTCATCAGAGTCTGACCCAGTAGCTTCTAATTCAGGTTCATCATCGCTCCAGGTTAGGGCAGTCATGGACTTCTTTCTTCGTAAGTATGTTGCACACTCGGCCTTAACATGTCCAAATCCTTCGCATACATAGCATCGGATGCCCTTGTTCGCTTTTTCTTTAGGTTTAGCGCTACGTGAGCCAGATGATCTTGATGTTGATCCTCCAGATTTTGTCACACCTTTTGAGCTACTTGAGTTCATCCCTTTCTGATTTTGCACCCTAGAATTTTGTGTGTAATTCTTTTGCTTAACCTGTTTCAAAATTTTAGAAAAATGTTTAGATAATAAGCTAACAGGATCATCAGAAAGCTCATCTGTATCAGGCAAGTCGAAGTCTTGTCCTTCAGCGTTGAATGCAACAGATTTCTTTTTCTTTGTATGATCAGTCAGGATCTCCATTTCGTAGGTCTTAAGACTTCCCATCAACGCTGCAAGGGTTTTATCTTCCCAACCGGAACTTTCCTGCATAGCGGTCACCTTCATTCGAAAACGCGGTGGTAGAGAACGCAAGACTTTCTTGACCAATTTTTGTTGGGGAAATGGCTTGCCTAGCACAGCAGCTCGATTTGCCAGTTCTTGAACACATTCGTTGAAGCTTGTAATGTTTTCGTTTTCATTTATCCTTAGATCTTCAAACTCTGAATGAACCAGCTGTAACTTTGATTGTCTTACCGAGTCGGTGCCTTCATAGGTGGTTTCCAATATTTCCCACGCGACTTTTGCAGAGTCACAACCTGCAACTAGAGTAAATTGACTTTCATGCATTAGAGAGTAAATAGTATCTAAAGCTTGATTATTATAACTAGCAAGGGTTCTTTCTCCCGCATCCCATTCAACTTCTGGTTTGAGCACTCTGGGATCATTTTCCATTGCACCCGCCTTTTTGGGATGTTCCCAACCGATTAGGACGGCTGTCCAGACTTGATCGCCTAGAGCTTTTAGATGCATTCTTGTCCGAGCTTTCCAGTAAGAGTAGTTGTCACCTGTTAACTCAGGAGGAGTTTTATGCCTATTTATCTTGACACACTTAACACACGGTAAGAACGTTTAAACAACAGATAAGCCAAAAACAAAGAAAAACACAAAAACGATGTGAGAACTTGAGTTCAAAAAACACAAAGCACCCAGATCGCTGGACTAATAAATTAAGTCCCCGTGCTTTGATACCAATTGAAAGATTGTGAATCTTGAATGCAGGTGATATCCTACTTGGTTCCTACTTTGTTTTTAAAACAAATTAATCGACTGTATTTATCACTGTATTAGAAACAATAAATAATAAAAAATAGTGCAGGAAATATAAATGAACCAGGATATGTTCACGCAGTTCGGAGCACCTTCTCATACATCTGCGGGGCCACACAAAGGTGAAACCCAACTCTACTAGATGATCAAAGATGTTACAAGGTTCACCAGATATCCATCATCCATGATGGCCTAATCTATTACACCTACAAACATAACCATCTCCTAAGTTGGTAGTGTGTCAACTTCTTCAGCTTTCCCGGGCCAATCAGCAAGTCTTCCACTTGATGTAGTAAACAGGACAACAACACAAAACTAGTCTAAGAAGCCATATTACAATGATCTTGAGTCTGTATCACTATAACAGACTTTACATATTAAAACAGTAGGCTAAGACTATAACAGTAGATCTTAATGTTAAAACAGCAGGGAACTTTGGCGATCTTTTCAGTGAAATCAGCAATTAAACATCTGAAGCTTCAGCTCTATTTATACTTGAACTTCTGAGCTCCTTCCCTGTATTTGATCTCCTCAATTCAAGGTAAGTCACTCAATTACATCTTGCCTTGATTTTCTCATCTTTGACATTTTTGCTTGAATAAATATGAACCACTCATCCCATGCAAATAAACAACACTAAAAAATATACCTTAGGCATAATTAATTAGACCACTTAATTAACAAATCAATTGCCAATTAAAAACTATACATTAATTTCCCTAACAGCTTCCATCAGCGTTGGCACGCCCGTACAGTGTCCGTGCGATGCTTGTGCGGTGTCCGTGCAATGTTGACAGAACCACATCTTTTTTTCTTTATTTTTTTTAATTATTTTAGCGCCAAAATTTGGTTTAATGGTCTTCAAAAAATCACTATTAAGGGTGGTTTAGCCTCTGGAAGTGCTACTACTCATGTGTGCACAGTAATCAGCTCTAACTTAGACAATCACACTAAAAAGAATCTCATGCTATCGGTGGAGGTAGCAACGAAGATTTTAGCCAATTCAAAGCTGGAAGTGCTGATGGACTTCACAAGCATATGCCATATGGTCAAGTAAAACTTAGCTTAAAGGTTTAAATTGAAAGAACAAAGCTTAAGCTCAACTTGGTTACACCTAGAGGAATAATGGAAGGTAAATGAGGTGGAATATGGGTAAAGCGGAGGTGTAACTAATGACTTTATCATCCAATGTTTCAAGTGCATGTGGTGTGTGTATAAGTGTGGCTCTAAACTCTCAATTATGGCTTGAGTGTTAATTTACAAGAGTTTTAAGACAAAAAATTGCAATTCAACACAAATTTGACTTAAAAGCTTGAATCACAAGATGAAACAAATTTCACTTTTAACAAAATCGGCCTAATCTAATCCACACTACTACAAATAACACTTTTAACGTCGATTTTTTTAGACAAATGACGTTGATTTTTTTTTTCAACGTCATTTTGGCAGACATTATAAATAATTGATACGACATCAATTATAAAAAATTGACATCATATATATTTAAAAAAATTTAAATAACACATACGATATCAATTTTTAATAAAAAAAAAAACCGACATCGTATAATAACAATAGTGGTACTAGTGGTAGTGGTGGTGGTGGTGGTGGTAGTGGTAATAGTACAGTACTGGTTTGCTATTTTTACCATTAATATTAATTTTGAATACTGAATAGGGTACTAAAGAGGATGTACTGTTGTGTTTTTCACTATTAAACTAAAGTGTGAATATTAGTTTAATTACAAGCTAAGTATGAGCATGACAAAAGAGGAAAATATTTTACGAATTTTGGAAGGCAAATAAGTGTTTGTTAGTAGTCAAAATATTGAATGTGGAAAGGAAGAAAAGAATGTCAATGAAGAATAATACTGTATTAATTTGTTCCATTTTCAGTACCATATACGGATACATTATGAGTGGATTTGTTACAATATTGTTAGTATGATTTCCATATGAATTGTTAAGTGTGTTTCAATTGTATTGCCCTTTTCATGTGATTGCTTAATGCACCAATTAAGTTTTTGTTTGCCGTAATAAGCTAATTATTTTTGGAGTACTTATTACACATCGATCAGAACAACATCATTAGATTATGTATAGAGTTTCAATTGTACGTATTGCCCTTTTCATGTTATTGCTTAATGCACCAAGTTTTTGTTTGCCCTAATAAGCTAATTATTTTTGGAGCACTTATTACCCATCATCAGAGAACAACATCATAGGACTATGTATAGGAGTTTTTTTGCTACTTTTGATTTCAAGAATTTAATAATCCGTAAACTATAGATAAGAGATAAATCGCACTAAAAATACCTTATGTTATGGATTCGACTGTAGTTTTGCAGCAACAACTTCCATCAATCTTTACTTATTACTATTTTCTTGTTTTCAATCTTTCAGTCATATCCCTTGTTTTTTTTTTATTTGGTGAAAAAAAATCTGTAGCAATGATTCAAGAGGGTGCGACGAGTAAATCCAGTCTTTTGACTCAAGCAAACAAAAAATCACAAGGATATAAACCAGTCTTGGTTACTCATAGCAAACCGACTCAAACCAAGAAGGTCAATAAATCGCTAGCAGGCTGAGAGTCTAACTTGTAACCTTGTGATTAACAAATTAACAGATCAACTTAGCTTTAAGTTTTCAACAAATAAATTTGTGGTCTAGTGGCACGAAGTGACTCTCTTAAATAGGAGATCATGAGTTCAAGTATATATCGGTGCCGGAACGTTATTGAGAAAATAGTTAGAGTATTAAAAAAACTACACTTGTTTTCTTGTTTAATTTTCTGAAGCTTAATTAGGTTACCGTACGAGGTTTCTCCTTGGGAACCTTTACTTCAATCTTCTCTAGAATATTGTACATTAGAGCCAACTTCAATCTTCTCTTCAACATTGTACATTAGAGCCAGCTAGTTGACGTTTAATTTCTTTACTTCACTATTCACTATTCACTCTTCACTCTTTATTATGTTTTTAATTTTCATTATATGTATATATATAGCAAGTTTGCAATTGACTTTTATTTTCTTATTTAGTTTTTATTTGTTATTTTATTATTATATCTACTATCTACTATACTAATAAGAGTAAAAAAGAGTTAGGTCTATAATGAGTAGAAAAAATGACGATCAAATTATTAAATCAAATGGATGGCTCAGATTGTTTAGATTTATATTTTTCCTTGAGATTTATTAATTTATCCTTAATTATATGATTATCCGTTATACCTCATAATATTATCCGTTAAATATTCTCCGTTAATATTCCGTTAACTTTTAACTTACCCATTAATTTCTATAAGAAAGGTCTTAGGTTCAAACCTCATCCCAATCAAATTTAGCATAATTAAGTTCCTCACTATATTTTACTCTTATTAAATTAAATAAATTAGTAACTACAACAAAAAATAATACATATGTATTTCTTTAAATTAGTATAAATTAAATAAATTAGTATTCCATCCACTCCATAAATCCTTCCTCCACTTTGCTTTGCTCTCTCTCCTCTTTCTCTCTTTAGCCATTTCTTTTTTAAGCTTTTGGCAAAGCAAAGTGGAGGAAGAAGATTTATGGAGTAGAGTGGGTGTACAAATTCAGCGTTATAACAACTTGTACCTTAGTCTCAATGTTAGAGACAAAATAGAAACATGACTCGTGAGTTAAAGAGAGAAAGAGGGGAGATAGAGAGCAAAGGAAAGTAGGAGGAGGATTGGAGAAAACTCTAGCTAAGTTGGGCAATATTTGATTTCTTGAAGACCATTAAACCAAATTCTAACACTAAAATGATAAAAAAAAAAATCAAGGATGTGATTCTGTCAACGCTGCACGGTCAATGCACGAGCGTCGCACGGGCATCGCATGAGCATTGGACGAAAGTGGATAATGTTTTAAATTTTTGGTTCATTAAATATTATGATGAACAATTTGAAAAAAGAAAGAAAGGAAAAAAAATAAAATGGTGCCTTCATCTCTTATAATAAAGAGGAGGGATTTGGCCTCTAGAATTGCCTCTTTCTCCCGCCAAAGCAATTTGGTTTTTTTTTTTTTGTTTTTTTGGATGAAGTTACGGTAATGCATGTAATTGAGTTAAGTGATTTTGATTTCCAAAGTGATGAGGCATGTTGGCATAGGTAAATCCAAATAGAGATTGTAATCATTATTAATTTGCAATAAGAGTCTAATCATAATTGCTTTCTTTTTATGGCTATTTTTAATGTGATTGGTTTAATGGTTATTTAAAGACTTTCTTGGGAACCGATTAGTATTACTTCAGCTCCTCGGTTGCAGTGCATGCATCGCATTTTTGGGTATATATATACATATATTTACAAGACGGCCTTCACACTCTCCCCTGCTATACATCTATAATCATAATTCTATCTTCATCTCATTTGTGCTTGCATCTCAACTGAACTCAGAATTCAAAAAGAAAGCAATTCGTGCTGGGTTGGTTGCATGTATGATGTATTCCATCCACTCCATAAATCCTTCCTCCACTTTGCTTTGCTCTCTCTCCTCTTTCTCTCTTTAGCCATTTCTTTTTTAAGCTTTTGGCAAAGCAAAGTGGAGGAAGAAGATTTATGGAGTAGAGTAGATGTACAAATTCAGCGTTATTATAACAACTTGTACCTTAATCTCAATGTTAGAGACAAAATAGAAACATGACTCGTGAGTTAAAGAGAGAAAGAGGAGAGATAAAGAGCAAAGGAAAGTAGGAGGAGAATAGGAGAAAACTCTAGCTAAGTTGGGCAATATTGATTTCTTGAAGACCATTAAACCAAATTCTAACACTAAAATGATAAAAAAAAAAATCAAGGATGTGATTCTGTCAACGCTGCACGGTCACCGCACGAGCATCGCACGAGCGTCGCACGGGCATCGCACGAGCATCGCACGAAAGTGGATAATGTTTTAAATTTTTGGTTCATTAAATATTATAATGAACAATTTGAAAAAAGAAAGAAAGGAAAAAAAAAGAAGATAAAATGGCGCCTTCATCTCTTATAAACTATTTGCAGTAAAGTTACCAACAAAATCGAATGGTTCATTGGTGATGAGTTTGGTTAATGTGGTAAGTGGACCGGTGTTTGAATTCTATTGAAGTCATTTTTTACTGCACAGTGATTAGTGGAATATGTGGTAAGACAAACACGCACATACACAAGGAGGAATATGATGGAATATGTGGTAAGGCAAACACCACCCACATACACAAGGAGGAATAATATGATGGAATATGTGGTAAGGCAAACACCCACATACACTCCAACGGAACTATTGTTATTAAAGAAGGTCAGGAGCAATTTTAGGAGGAATATGATGGAATATGTGGTAAAGTAAACACTCCAACAGAACTGTTATTATAGAAGGTCAGGAGCAATTTTAGGAGGAAAAGGAAAAGAAGAAGGTGCAATTTCACGGGGAAGAATAAGGAGCAATTTTAGGAGGAAAAGGAAAAGAAGAGGAATATCAGGAGACAAGAGGATAACCAGAATATCAAGAAGCAAAGACAACGGATACATTTGACTGATCTGTATATTTTGAAGAGAGGAGAGACTGATGACCAGAATATCAGGAGGCATCACGCAAGAATATCTGAAGATGCAAAGAAAAGAGGAAAAAGTCTGAAGAAATACAACAACGGAGTTTCAACTCACCAGACCACCTAAACCACATGGAGACTACAATCAGTACATGGGATTGACAATAAAGAATTAATTCTCTCCAACGGATTAATTCTTTCTTCATCTGTAAATACAGGACACTTGAGCAAGAAGAAGCGACGGAGATATACAAGTGATAGGCAAGAAAAGCAGTATGATACATCTGAGAATAGCAAAGCAAGAAAAATCCGAAAAACCAATTATAATTAATATTATTCTATCATAATAATTACCATATTACTAAAATGCCCTTACGTTTGGGCGGGAAGTTTTTAGAGGAGGATATTGTTTTTATATATAGTATAGATTAATCTGAATTATCTTAACTATCTATTTGATTAAATAATTCATCTGAACCATCAATTTGATTAAATAATTTGACCATCATTTTTTCTACCCATTTTAGGCCTAACTCTCGTTGGCTTTTATTAGTATAGTAGATATGCACTGCAAATAATTTATCATTTTATAGGATAATTTTCTCCTTATAAAACTTTTTTAACTACCCTTAGACCAGATATGTATTATAATTTTTATTATATAATTATAATAAAATGTATGATTAAAATATTTTAATTTATGATATTGTAATTTATAAATTATAATGTTTTAATTTAAAATTATTTGTTTATTATCATTGTTATTACGTAGAAGTATATTGATCTTTATACACATTATTCTTTACAATTTCAAACCCTATCAAATTAATAATGGAATCAATTTTCCTGATAATTTTTTTCCATAAAAATTTCAATTTCATTCTTTTTTAATTTTTTTTTGTGAACTAAATTGTTCGTGATATTGCATGCACCCAGCCCTTGCCACTGATATCTTAGCTTCTACATACTTCATTATACATTTTGTTTTACACTACTATACATGTTCCATCAGGACCATCACCTTAATGCTATATATAACTCTTATCTTCACTTCTTTTTTATTTTTAGTTTTTTAACCTAACACTTTCACCGCTTTATAATAATAATAATAATAATAATAATAATAATAATAATAATAATAATAATAATAATAATAATAATAATAACTAATACCTTACAACATGCATATTCTTCTTTTCAATTAATTACCTTATGTTTCCTTTGTTCGACACAACATTTATATATATATCAAGTTGTAGAGCACCTCTTTGTAGTATAATATATAGAATTAAAAATGTTTAGAAGCAACTCCTAACGGAATTGATTGGATAGTTGTCTTGGTAACCAAAAAGTTCAATATTTGACTTCATGTTAAGGTAAAATAATAATTTTTTTTTTTAAAAAAGAAGAATTTCTTGAAGCAAAGAAGAAGTAATGTCAATGGTGTAGTGTTAGTTATATATTTAGTGATTTTAGTATCCAAAAAAAAGTAGTATCTTTTTTTTTTCTGGTACATTTTATAACTAGTAACGAGTAACTTGAATGCCAAACTTAAGCAAAGAAAAACACATACGTAATGTTGAGCAGGGAAGAAACATACACATGGATTATAAATTTAATTTATGATACACAAGGCTGAAAAGTAGATACTTTTATAATAAATTAAGATTGAATCAACATCCGCCACCAAATCTGTCCCGCTACCTCCGCATCCGTCTCCGCCTCCGCCTCTATTTCTGCCCACCTCTGCATCCGCCACCTCCCCACTCAACAGGGAAGCCAAGTGATAAGCACTATATTTAATTTAGATTAATTTTTATAATAAATTAGTTTTATTTATTTTACATTATATTTATTTTAAGTTCTATTTTATATTTCGTACCTAATATAATAGTTAGTTGAATAATTAGGCTTAATGAACGACAAATTATACTGTGCACCACGGTGCACATAGTAATGTGAACCACGTACCTAAACGACGTCGTTTTGAACATCGTAAACTAATTGTCCGGTTTTTTTGGAAATCACGTTTCCCATTTTGGCCGGTCTCTGTATTTATGTTAATATTCTGTGTATTCCAGGCAATCATTCTGTGTATTCTAGGCAACCGTTCTGTGTATTATAGGCAACCGTTCTGTGTATTCATGTTAGTAACACATGTTGTGATGTGTTTGTGCATTCGAATGTTTATGAGGATGAGTTCTGTGTATTTTGTGTAAATATTA
>NXFB01000039.1:243535-256407 GCA_002525835.2 Ipomoea batatas | reverse complement strand
TGAGAATAATGCATCCATTTCCGATGCATGGTATCCTGATACAGGAGCCTCCTCTCACGCCACACCGAACGATGCCATGATGAACAGTTCAGGAATTCATAATGGTGGTGACGTGTTAAAGGTCGGCAATGGCGCAGGTTTGACAGTCTCCCGAATCGGCCATGCAGTTATTCCATCCTAGTCAAAACGTTTAACCATGTCAAAAATACTATATGTTCTGAAATTATCTTTACCGTTGCTTTCTGTATTTAAATTTACAAACGAAAACAATGTTTATTTTGAGTTCCATAACGATTGTTTTCTTGTGAAGGACTTCAACACCCGGGAAGTTCTTCTTAGAGGGTCAACGGTTGGTGGTCTGTACAAGCTGTCAGTACCCCGGTCTCATTTCGCGTTTCTTTCGGCTAGAGCCTCCTCAAGCATTTGGCATCAACGGCTCGGTCATCCTCACAATCAAGTCTTGAGTCGTATTTTAAAACATTGTCCTGTTAGTGTCAATAACTTAAATAGTCACAATCTTTGTACACCGTGCCAACTTGGAAAATCAGCTCGGTTTCCTTTAGACAGGGTCAACAATAATAGTCAAAATGTCTTAGACTTGGTTTACACGGACATTTGGGGTCCGTCACCGGTCATTTCGTCTACCAGTTTTAGATATTTTGTACTATTTGTCGATGATTTCTCGCGGTATTGCTGGTTTTATCCCTTACGGCTAAAATCAGACGTTTATAAAATTTTCGATTCCTTTCGGGTTATGGTGGAATGGCGGTTTTCCCGTTCTATCAAATCCATACAGTCTGACTTAAGGGGTGAATACCTCCGCTTTCATAAAACTTTTGAACAACTTGGCATAATTCATAGACAATCGTGCGCCTACACTCACGAACAAAATGGCCGCGTCGAGCACGTCACAGACATATTGTTGAAACAGGACTAGCTCTATTAGCAAACAGTTCCACACCACATTTATATTGGGACTATGCGTTTGAAACAGCAACCCACTTAATCAATTGTCTACCCTCCTCCGCCATTAACTTTGAAAGCCCACATTACCGCCTCTTTCAGACTAATCCCACCTACACTTTCTTTCGTGTCTTCGGGTGTCAATGCTTTCCATACCTCCGGCCTTATAATCACCATAAAATCGAATACCGTACAACTCCGTGTGTCTTCTTAGGTTACCCGGTTTCATTTAAGGGTTATCGCTGCATGGACCTAAACTCTGGGACTATTTATATCTGCCGTCATGTTCGATTTAACGAATCTGTTTTTCCCTTTGAATCCTCATTTCAGGTGAATTCGACTTCGGGGAATAATGTTGTACCTTGGGGCTCTTTTCCAGCTGCTTTGCCCTTGAGTACAAACACAGTACCAATTAATATGCCTATAGCCCAGGAACCACCTCACCTGGCTATTCAAGCACCAACTTCTACCGAGTCTCAACCTGCTTCGACTCAGACTCAGACTACTCAATCAGATGGTCATGCTATGCGGACACGTCAAAAAACTCGTGGTACAGGGGAGCAATTCTATGCGTTAAACTCCACAGTTGAGCCATCATGTTATTCACAAGCAGTTGGTCACGCTCATTGGCGTGATGCCATGGACCAGGAATCCAACGCTTTATTACACAATAACACCTGGAAACTAGTACCTCCTAAACCGAGTATGAATGTGATTGGCTGCAAATGGGTCTTCCGAACTAAACGTAAAGCTGACGGTTCGATCGAAAGGCACAAAGCTCGTCTGGTTGCCAAGGGCTTCAATCAGGTAGCAGGCGAGGACTTCTTCGACACCTTCAGCCCAGTAGTCAAACCGACTACGGTTCGCCTATTGTTTTCACTTGCAGTTTCGAACAACTGGACTCTACGACAACTGGATGTCCATAATGCTTTTCTGAATGGGCATTTAACTGAGACGGTCTATATGAAACAACCGCCGGGCTACGAGGATCCGGTTCACCCAAATCATGTTTTTCATTTACAACGCTCCCATTATGGCCTTAAACAGGCACCACGGGCATGGTTCAAGCGGTTACATGATTTCTTATGCTCTGCAGGTTTTGTGGCATCCAAAACTGATGTCTCTCTGTTCTATCACACAGCTGGTACATCCAAGGTTTATTTATTGGTTTATGTTGATGACATAATAATGTTGGGTAATGATGATCTTTTGATTAACAACTTACTAGCCCAACTCTCTGGCACTTTCAAAATCAGAGACTTAGGCTCTCCGAGTTTCTTCCTGGGTATTGAAACACTAGCTGACTCGCAAGGGCTAATACTATCCCAACGTAGGTATATGAAAGATATTCTCTCCCGAGCCGGGATGCTGGAGTGCAAGGCACTAGCTATTCTAGCTGCCACCACACAGCCTGTCACCCCTACAAATGAAGTTTTTGACAATCTTACTCAGTGTCGTTGCATTGTTGGAGCCCTTCAGTATCTTACTATAACTAGACCAAATCTGTCTTATGCGATAAACAGGCTCTGTTAGTTCATGCACTCTACGACTTCCGAGCACTGGTGTCTCCTTAAACGGGTTCTTCGTTATGTGAAGGGTACTCAGCTGTTTGGTCTCCGTTTATCTCCGTCTCCGTCTTCAGAGTTGCATGCTTACTCCGATTCAGATTGGGCAGGCTGTCCGGTGGATCGTAAATCAACCAGCGGCTACGCCGTCTATCATGGAGACAATCTAATCTCTTGGCTTTCTCGCAAGCAGCGCACTGCGGCCCGCTCGTCTACAGAAGCTGAGTACAAAGGGTTAGCTGATGTCTCTGCTGAAGTTACCTGGATTATTTCTCTTTTGCGCGAGCTTGGTCTCTCTTCAAGCAAACCCGCTCACTTGTGGTGCGACAATCTTGGTGCCACTTATCTAGCGGCCAATCCAATCTTTCACGCCAGAACTAAACACGTGGAAATTGATTATCATTTCGTGCGGGATAAGGTTGCCTCAGGAGACTTCACAGTTAGCTTCGTTTCGTCCCAAGAACAGATCGCTGATATCTTCACCAAGCCTCTTCCAGCCCCGCGCTTCCACGCTCTGCGACGCAAGCTCAATGTTGTAGAGCTTCAACCTTGTGCTTGAGGGGGTGTGTGAGTTATGTTATATTTAGTTACACTTTATTATTTGTTATTATATGTTATGTTATTAGTGGTTGTAACTTAGTCTAATTGTCTAGCCTACAGTATATGAGAGTCATCAGTAGCTTGTACTATAAGGACTCCTTCTCTCTCTTGTAATCGTTTGTGAATTCAAATCAATTCATTAATCGAGGAACGGTTTGACCGTGCGGTAGCTAATGTACACTAGTGTGAATTATATATTGATGCTATTGTACTTAATATGGTGTCGACGTCATCTGATCATAGTGCCCTATTCTTGGACTTAAAAGGTACACCTTGGCGTAAGGTAGTAAGGCGCTTCAGATTCAAGTCCGCATGGCTCCTTGATGTTCAGTGCAAAGAGATAGTAGAATCTTCTTGGAGACAGACTACCGTATTGGATTTCCAACAGAGGGTGTAGAATTGCAGTAATGTCTTATGGCGTTGGGGGCGTGATCACTTCCATAAATTTGGTCGCCGTATTCAATTACTGAGGGATCGCCTAGAGGCTCTACGAGATAGTCGGGTAATGTCTGATGTCCAACAGTTTCGTAATGTGGAAGATGAGCTTCGTTTTGTAGGAATAAGGGTCAAATAGGCCACTGAAGTGCACACAAAACTGCAATTGGACCACTGAGCTCAAAAAAACTGCAATTAAGTCCCTGAATCAACCAATACATTGCAATTTTTCTAATTAGCCAGTTTCACAGGTATGTTACCGGTCACTTTGCCAACTTGGCTGCCATGTGGCTTTTTAAAATATTTTTGTTTCTCTGTGGCATTATTTTAATATCTCATTTTATGTTAAAACATATAAACTCTCTGTTTCTTTGTCCATTCCATCCCTAAAATTTCTGAGCAAAATCCATTGACTCCTCCTCTAACTGTGAAATGCGGTGAGCTTGTCCGAAATTCTACCATTGGCGATCCTAAGCTAGTGCAAATCCAAGTAAGTCATCTATATCTTATACTTTAGTCTTACAATACTAAGTTTTTGTAAGAAATGCAAAGAAGATGATTGTAGGGTTTATAGTCGTGGGTCCTTGTTTTTTGTCCATGATTGGGTGTTGTAGGGTTTATGGTTGTGGGGATTGTGTTACCTTCTTGTCTGTACTTGATTAGTTGTATTCATTGAATATGTATTGAAAAATGCCAACAAGTTTTTGATTTACTAAAAAATGTGGTCCTTTTTGTCGTACATAGTGAAATTTGTTAAGTATTTTATTGCACATGTGGTTGAATGCTTTATGATTGAGTCATTTCCACTTTTGGACCTACTGTTATTGGGGCATTGCCAATTTTAGTCCACTTCATTAATTTTTGCCACATTGCGGCCAGTCTTATTTAGTCATTGCCACTTTTAGTCCACCGTTAAAATTTTCGTCAAATTGCCATCCAAAATAGGGGTATTTTTGGTTTTTTCATGCTTTCGCCATCTCCTTTACCCTTTGTAGTGGTTTTCCTTATAGATTTTCATCCAATGAAGAGGTCCGGCGAAAGCCACGGCTTTGTAATATGGCTCACATGGCTTTCGCCGGACCTCTTAAATGGATGAAAATGTGCAAGGAAAACCACTACAAAGGGTCAATGAGATGACCAAAGCATAAAAAGGCTAAAAATACCCCTATTTTGGGCGACAATTTGACGAAAATTTTAACGGTGGACTAAACGTGGCAAAGACTAAATAAGACTGGCCGCAATGTGGCAAAAATTAATGAAGTGAACTAAAATTGGCAATGCCCCAATAACAGTAGGACCAAAAATGGAAATGACTCTTTATGATTTGTATATATCATGCTAGATTCTACTATTTTTTTTGGGGGGGTGCAAATGGGGTCCAATTGCAGTGTGTTTAGTCTGCCGGGTATAGTTTCACTTTATACCTTAAAATGTGTAGATTTTGACTTTACAGTTTCTCTTTAGACTATAATGTACCTTTACTTTGTCTAAAATAGCTTGTAATAGTATACTAAATTATTGCAGACATGTGGACAAGTGTTGAATTAGTGGTCCACCATGGTGGGAATTTTGTACAACAACCTAAACTAAAGTATATAATTGGTGAGGTGATGAAGCTACCAACTGATCCAGATTTGATCTCATATCCACACTTGGTTAAGTATATAAAAGAGGGGCAATATGGTAACATTAAATCACTACACTATAAAGCAGCTCATGAACCATTGGAGAATCTCATATGTCTATGGAATGATCAAACCACTCTAGACCTAATTACTTTGGCAAAGAAGTGGAAGAAATGTGATATCTTTGTAGATCATGGAATTGATGATGCTGAAGTGGTACCTGATTTCTTGTTACCTGCACCTGAGGAGGTTGATAAAGGAAATGAAATTGAAATTGTTTATGAAGGACAAGCTGATGGCCTTGGTGAAGCTGATATTGAGGTTCACGATGAGTATGAAGATGTACCTGTCCATTCAGATGATGAAACATAATGTAGTTTAGAACAGTTTAATCATGCTCTAGAGGATACTGATTTTGAAAGTAATTATGAAGCTGAAAATGAGATGAAAATTGAAGATAATGAAGACCTTAATGAAGGGGTTACACAAGAGTTTGATGTTGGTTTTGATGCAGCAGAAGAGGACCTCAATAAGGATGGTAATATACAGGAAATTAGAAAGGGAAAAGGTAAGGCAAAGGCACAATCAAAGACAAAGGCAAAGGCCAAAGGCAAGGCAAATGTTATTAAACCAACAGTTGCTGATTATGGTAGTGATGCTTATTACTATGACTCTACTGATCCACCAAGTTGTGAGTCTGAAGAAGACGTTGAAAGGGAGCCTATATCAACTCATAAGAAAGTCAGATTCGCTTCATATAACCCAGAGTGTGAATATCCAAATTTAGAGAGAGGATTGTTATTTGAAGATGCATCACAATTTAAGAGTGCAATGGTGAAATATGCAGTACATCACAAGAGGGATATCCACTTCTATAAGAATGAGAGAAATAGAGTTAGAGTCAAATGTGTGAGTGGTTGTCCTTTTCTAGTGCATTGTAGTTGGGAAGAGAGATATAAATGCTTACAATTGAAAACATTGCATCTAGAACATAGGTGCAATTGTAGGTACACTTTAAGGGTTGTTACTCAGAAATGGATTGAAGAAAAATATGAAGACAAGATTATAAGAGATCCAACCATAAAGCATACTAAGTTGAAGGATGATATAGAGGCAGAGCTAAAGATAAATGTTAATGTGGCTATGGTAAGAAGAGCTCATAAAGGTGTCTTGAAGAAAATGAATCAAGGTTTTTCAGACCAGTTCAAAAGAATAAGGGACTACGCAGAGGAATGTTTAAATTCAAATCCTGGGAGCACAGTGGTTATTGCAACTAATAGGGTAGTTGAGAATGCCCCATGTTCATTTCAGAGGATGTATGTATGTTTTGATGCAATGAAAAGGGGTTTTCTAGCTGGATGTAGGCAGGTTATTGGGCTAGATGGTTGTTTTCTTAAAGGAACACTTAAGGGTGAGATTCTAGCTGCTATAGGGAGAGATGCTGATAACCAAATGTATCCAATTGCATGGGCAATTGTTGAGATAGAGAACACAGACTCTTGGATGTGGTTTTTAAAGCTGTTGATTCAGGAATTGGGAATCACCAACAGTTACTCATGGACAATAATTTTAGACCAACAAAAGGCAAGTTTATAATCGGCTTATAAAATGTTCTTATGTTTATAATTTGCTTTTTTTTTTTTGTTTGTAATCTGTAATCTATTTTATAGTCAGTTTGTAGTATGTGGTCTGTAATCTGTGTTTGTAGTATGCAGTCTGTTTTTTTTTTTGTTTTTTTTTATATTTGTTTTGCTTACTGTGATATATTCTTTTGCGACTAATAGGATAGTCTGTTTGTAATCTGTTTGTAGTTTGTAGTTTAATTTGTGGTCTGTAATCTGTAGTCAGTATGCAATCTGTATGAAATCTTGTAATCTTTTTTATTATTATTATTATTATTATTTTTTTGTAATCTGTTTGTAGTCAACATATAATCTCTGTTTTTTTAATAGTAATCAGTATGTAATCTCTGTAATCTTTTTTTTTTTGTTGTAATTAGTATGTAATCTCTGTGATCTTTTTTAAAGTTGTCTATTTTGAATCAGTCTGTAACCTGCTAATATATTAGTCTGTAACCTGATTATATATTAGTCAGTAATTTGCTGCTTTATCAATCTGCTTATATATATATATATATATATATATATATATATTTGAAAAAACTATAAGGTGTGGTTAATGTCATTCAACAATTGCTACCTAATGCCGAACATAGAAATTGTGCCAGACACATCCATGCTAATTGGAGCAAGAAACATAGAGGCAAAGTATTAAAGAAGCTATTTTGGATGTGTGCTAATTCAACAAATGAGGACCAATACAAGTTCATGCTTGAACAATTGGGGAAGAAAGATGCACTAGCAAAATTGGATTTGGCAAATTACCCTGCAAAATATTGGTGCAAAGCATTCATGAGGCAAGATTCAAAATGTGATTCAATTGACAACAATATGTGTGAAGCTTTCAATGGAACCATTGTGAAAGCAACGTCTAAGCCAATAATCCCAATGTTAGAAGATATTAGAGTGGCCATGATGACAAGGGTTGCAACCAAAAGACAAAATGTAGAGAAATGGCCAGGGAACTATGGACCTAGAGTGATGCAAAAACTGAATGCAAATATAATGGATAGCAAGGGGTGGCATGTTGACTTCAATGGAGATGATGGCTACAAGATAAAGAAAGGAAAGCAACAATTCAAGGTCAAATTGGAAGCAAGAAGGTGTTCGTGTAGAAGTTGGGATATAACTGGTATACCATGTCCTCATACTTGTTGTGCCATTTTTGATAAAAGTAAGAACCCTGAAGACTTCATTGAGGAGTGCTACTCCAAAGAAGTCTATAAAATGATCTATAGCCACACTATTCAACCTTTAAATGGAGAATTTAGTTGGCCTAAAACAACATGTGAAGAAATCTTGGCTCCTGTACCTAAAACCATGACTGGTAGGCCAAAGAAGAAGAGGACTCGTGAGCCTAATGAACCCCCTGCTGGAAAGTTGTCACGGCAAGGTAGGATTATCACATGTTCATTATGTAAAGAGAAGGGCCATTCAAAGAAATATTGTCCAACTACAAGAGGTCTACCATCGGCTAATGCAGCTACAACATCATCTTCTAGACCTTCTAATCAACAAAAACGAAGAGGTGGTGGATTTGGTATTTACACAAACCCACATACTGGAGCAATACTAATTAATGTAAGTTATTTTCAACTTAATTTATGTCATATTTTATATTATACTATGAACGTTGTAATATAATACTGATGGAATTTGAATTATGATTTGCATTATGTAGCCTGGACAATCAGGACATCGTGTAGTCTATCAAGGAAGAAAGAAGTCAAGTGGTGCAACTAGGGTGTAATCTATCAAAGAAGAAAGAAGTCAAGTGGTGCAACTAAGGGAAGGCAATGAAGAATATTGTCGGTGTGGAAGCGAAGAATATTGTCAGTGTGGAAGCTTCTTTTTGACTGACTTACTATGAAAGCCTCATTTTGTCAATGTTTTTTGCCTATTTTGTGAATGTCGAATATTGTCAGTGTTGTTATGACTTGTACTATGAATATTTTTCAATACTATGTTGTGAACTTTGAAAATTACTGAATGACTTGTACTAAGAATGATGGTTTTAACCTCCTTTATCATACTGAAAATTGTGGTTTCGGCCTCCTTTATCATACTGAAAATTTTCAAGATAAATTACATGCTTCACAAATATATGATTTGAACATAATAAAATATGGAAATTTGATTGAACAGCAAAAGAGCATAGTTCTTGAAAGTATAACACAAAACAACTTGCTCCCATTACTACATAAATTTTTTTCATACAACATTACAATACCAATTCCAACCACATTTACCATCAACATATACTAATTTTCCACACTAACTAACATAAATTAAAGATCTTACAAAATAGGCAAATTCAAATTATTACTCTTTTTTTGCCCAAAGCATAGCAACATTGCTAATAAAACCACACCTATCACAACTATAGAAGTAAGCATCTTGGACCAATTTTCCTTAACACCTTGAGTAGAATCCCCTGTTGACATCTTAACTCCCTCCCATTCTCTTTGGACAGATGAGATATCATCTCTTAGTTGTTGAATAATACAACTCAAATCTTTTAATGCATTTACTGTTGAGGCATAATCAATGACCGAGATTTCTTGAATTTGAGCATTCATCAGAATATCATCAATAAATACCAAAAATCCACAACCATTTTCCTGTTACATAATTGACATATAACACAAATTAATTTTTAAAAATACCACATATGAATTAACTCCATACCCAATTGACTTTTATATCAATAATTGTAATCTAACCTTCCATTGTTGACAACCAAAGAATTTTCGGCCACTATCACGAGCTATGAATAACAGAGACTTCAACCCACATTTGCAATACAAAGCAGGCTCATATTGCAAGTTGACATTACGCCTAGTGAAGTTGGATGAAGATGGAGAAAACGATCTGGAATTTGACGAAGACATTGTTGAAGAATCTACCCACGTCTTTCCCCAGTGTGGTATAGAGGTTTGACAATATGAAATTTTGACGATGAAGTTCCGTCCTTTCCTAGGGTTCAGAGTGGCGATGAAGAAGGATGAAGATGGAGAAGACGATCGCAATCTGTCTCTCTTTTCGTAAGAATTTCTGTGCTTTATAAACTAATTTATTAGGTTTAGATATAGATATTAATATATTTATTGAATAAGGAATAAAAATATTTTAAAAACCCACATGGCAGCCAAGTTGGCAAACTGACCGGTAACATACCTGTGAAACTGGCTAATTAGAAAAATTGCAATGTATTGGTTGATTCAGGGACTTAATTGCAATTTTTTTGAGTTCAGTGGTCCAATTGCAGTTTTGTGTGC
Organism: Ipomoea batatas; assembly: GCA_002525835.2. NCBI lineage: Eukaryota > Viridiplantae > Streptophyta > Magnoliopsida > Solanales > Convolvulaceae > Ipomoea > Ipomoea batatas. The sequence goes on along the minus strand of NXFB01000039.1, from coordinate 246,322 downwards.
ACTTCAGTGGCCTATTAGACCCTTATTCCCATTTTTTATTAGCGCAGGAGGAAATTTACTGGCGTTAGAGGTCAAAACAATTGTGGCTTAAGGAAGACGACTCTAATACGAAGTATTTTCATCGGTTCGCGAGTCACAGGAAGAAAACTAACACCCTTCTTCGCATTAAGAATCAAGATGGCATGTGGGTTGAGGATGAATCAATGCATGTGGTGATATTAGATTATTACAAGTCCATATTTCATTCTTCCAGTTCCAGTATTGAGGTGTTAAATGATGTACTGGCTAAGATAACTCAGGAAACAAACGCAAGTTTACTAAGGCCTATTGAGTCTGATGAGGTGAAGAGTGCTCTATTTACTATGGCTCCATATAAGGCCCTGGGCCCTGATGGTATGACTCCATCCTTCTTTCAATATTTCTGGTCGGTTGTTAGTCATGCTCTTACAGATTTTGTTCAGGATTGTTTTAACAATTGCTTCTTGCCCATGGGTATTAATAACACTAATGTGGTATTAATTCCTAAAAAGAAAATCCCTGAAAGGGTTTCGGACCTGCGTCCAATAGCTCTATGTAATGTTGCATATAAGGTTCTAGCAAAGGTCATTGCAGTTCGTATGAAGGTGGCACTTGATACTATTATTTCCCCATCTTAGAGTGCATTTGTCCCCAAGAGGTTAATTACAGATAATATAATTATTGCAGGGGAAGTTGGGCATTTTTTGAAAAGAAAGAGGATGGGAATTGGCGGGTGGGCAGCGCTAAAACTTGATATGGCGAAGGCATACGATTGTATGGAGTGGGACTTTCTCGCAGGTATGTTTTCTACTTTGGGTTTTGCGAGTAGATGGGTTGATTTGATTATGATGTGTGTGTCCACAGTTTCCTACAATATTTTGGTTAATGGAAATTCAGTTGGTACTGTAACACCTACCCGAGGCATACGACAGGGAGACCCCCTTTCTCCTTACTTGTTTATTGTTTGTGCAGAAGTCTTATCTTTAATTTTGCAAAAACAAGAAGCACAGGGCAATATTCATGGAATACGGGTGGCTAGAGGTGCACCTTCGGTATCCCATCTATTTTTTACTGACGATAGTCTCCTATTTTTCAAAGCGACTAATTTCGAAGCTCAGGAGGTTAAGAAATGCCTTATGCTATATTGTAACGCCTCCGGTCAATTAGTTAACTTTGATAAATCAAATATCATGTTCAGCGCCAATACAGGAAGTGAAATGTGCAACCATGTGGCGGGGGTATTTGGAGTGAGACAGACGAATGACTTTAGTCGTTATCTAGGCCTTCCGTCTTTTTTTGGGTCGGAATAAAACGACAGTGTTTCAGTTTGTGGAGCAAAAGGTTCGTGATCGTATCAATGTGTGGAAGAAAAAGTATTTATCATGAGCAAGGAAAGAGGTTCTTTTGAAAACTGTTGCACAAGCTTTGCCAATTTTCACCATGTCTGTCTTCCTTTTGCCCATCAGTGTATGCGAGTCCATTGAAAAGATTATGAATCGTTACTGGTGGGATAAGGGCTCAAGTGCATCCAGGTTAATTCATTGGCTCAGTTGGGCTCGTATGGCAGTCCCGAAACAATGTGGAGGGTTTGGATTTAAGCGTCTTCGAGAGTTTAATATTGCTTTATTAGCGAAGCAGGGTTGGCGTTTGCTAACTAATCCTCATTCGTTAGTTAGTCAACTGTTAAAGGCTAAATACTTTCCTACTGGTAATTTTCTTGAAGCAACACTAGGAAATAATCCAAGCTATTTGTGGTGCAGTATCCTTGCCGGACAGGAGCTTATTCGTAATGGAGTGGCTCGCAGAGTAGGAGATGGAAAAGACACACTGGTTTGGGGTTGCCCATGGCTAGCATATAATGTTGATTCTTATATATGTACTGAATGTGCCCCTCAATTGAGAGATACTCCTATATGCAACTTGCTGGATGATTCTGGAAAACGGGACCTGGATTTGCTACGCGACATTTTTGACAATCAAGATGTTGAAAGAATAAGGAAAACCCCGATCTCGCCTTTATTTTCGGACTGTTGGTATTGGAAGGGTGACTTGAGAGGTCAGTACCCTGTTCATCTTGGATATCAAGCTTGGACGAATGATCTTTTGGTTCAGGAGTCTAACTTGATATTCACTGCATGGAAGCTGACAGGATGTATGTATGGGTGAGTGGATGATTGTAAAGGTATGGAGGGTGTTAGTGATAAAACGAAGAGTCATAAACTCCCCGAGTGTCGTATCTCTTGTGGATGACAAATAGGAGAATATACGGCTTTGCTATCTTGGTTGGTTTGAAGTAACTCTTAAGATGGATCAAAGGGATTTTGATAAAAAGGATTTGTTAAAAGGATAAGGGATAGTGAAATAAAGAGATAAGCAAAGGGAAATAAAAGCGGATGGGGCTAAGATGTCATGGAGATTGGTTAAAGGAATAAAGTAGAGTATTGATTTCTATTGAGTCATGGTTGAAGGAGCTCGTAACATAGTCTTGAGTGGCGTCACACTCAAGCTCCCAATCCTCAGTCGGTTGGGGAAATTTATCAAACACCTTGTCTACAAGTTCCCTCCGGATCTCATCTTCTCAGATTGAGAGCGGGAGATGTGAGTAGTGGGCTACATCTCTTTGCGATATCTCGCCAAAGAGATGATCCTATACTCTTGGAGAGATCGGGGCCCTCGATCCAACAAGATCATACAAAAACATACACACAGATTCAACATTCCCCAAAGAAATCAAACTCATTATCAATTTTGTAACACCCCGTAAATTTG